>BPLR01019880.1:0-62902 GCA_021605095.1 Caerostris extrusa
AAATGCGTCGGATTTCAGTTCTGAATTATACTATAAAGGTTTATTTTCATTAATCAAATATTATTTAAAAACTATTTAAAAATAGAAAAAGGTTGAAAATTTATAATGAGAGACAAGCAAGAAAAATGCTTTTAGATATAAAATGGGAGCTTGATAAAGAGACATTGTGGCACAGAGCGTCGGCCAAGGGACTAACGCTCTGACGATCGGTGTCACAGGTTTCGAGTTCGAGTTAGGGCTGTGCCATGGATGCTTGTTGTGGTTCGGAATCCACTTTAAACTGTAGATATGATTGTTGGGGAGTAGGGATGACAACCTATCAGCAAAAAGAAAAAATCTAATGCCTCGAAATCTGTAAGTGAGCAGACGCCCTTAGTCCACCATGAGGTTGTTGCGCCAACGAAGAAGAAAAGTTAGTTTTTAATTTAAACAAGCATTTAAACAAGAATAAAAATCGAAATATTCAGTATGAATCTTTTAATTGAATTTTCTTTTTTTATATATTTGGTATAGGAATATACTAAATTTGATTTCAAAAACATTAATAAAGAAGCAATTGTTCAAACAGTACAAGAATTATTATCAAATTCAATAGCCACTGGATTATACCAAAGTTCGATAACTGTAAAACTTCACGAAGAAAGTAATTTTCAAATACTACCAAGTAACACTACCAAATTCTGTCAAAAAGTATTAAATTAAGTTTTCTAAACACAAACTAATTCTTAGACACTATTTTGAAGGAATTGAAACATCTGTTTATATTTCGAAACAATTTAAAATGAACTATGGTGAAAATGGACATGTGACTTGATATTGCTTAATCGTTAAATTTAGCAACACATATTTCATGCCGGTTTTAAAACACAAATAAAATCACGTGAAAATCAGTGTTTATTTTAAATAAAAGTATCTCGCGCTGCGCGAGGAGATTAATCTGTTTTAAATAATAACTTAAACTCTTACTTAATTTTTGTTATTTTTGCCTTTTTTGGAACGCCATAACCTCTAACCAAGACAATATGTTTATGCACGATGCTGGTTTGAAAACAAGAATAAAAAATGAACTACTCTTATTTTAAACATTGAGAGCAATAATTGTTATTTGTTTTTCAATTGAAATGTTATTTATTTCCCGATTTAAATTATAAAGTTATTCTCTCAAAAGAAAGAGCACATTAAAAATAATATTAATTAACATCTTAAAAGTTCTTTTTGATAATTAGAAAAGAATTTAAACTTAAATTCTTTTAATTTTAATTTTGTATTTTACTTTTAATTATTTTAATTTTTTAAAGACACCATATATTAATTTTTGAAACTTTATCTTGTATTTATACTAACCTTAAGCAGCCAATTAAAATCGTAAATTTATATATGAATTAAGATGAAGAAGAGGGTTCTCGGTCTATCCAGTGGTACTCCGTAATCGGTACACGCCAAAGCTTTCAATTCCTTCTATTGGCTCACACTCTCCCTATATATATCTTGTTCAAATTTTCAATCGTCCATAAAATACTTTTTATTCATCCACTCAAGTTCAAATACATTTTTTTAAAACTTGTAGTGGATGACACTAGATGTTAATACAGTTTTTCAAATATTAATTCAGTAATTAAAGTTAATTAATTAATTTCATTTTAGATTTAAAGTTTACTTTTATATCTACCAATAGATGGCGCCAGATAAATTTAAAAAATGAATGAAAATCTATTTATAAAAGATTTTCTGCAATCTAGTGAAAAAAAAAAAAAAATAGGAATTGACTTAAAATTTTTTTTTTTATATATTACTGTTTTGGATAAAGTTCTGTATAGTGAGATTTCATGTCGTTCTCTTTTTAAAAAATAAATTATAGTGCCATTCATACAATTACCAGTGTTAGAATTTTAAGATGAGAAATCAATAAATGTTGTCTAGATTTCGAAATATTCAATGACGCACGAATCTTATCATCTAGTTGACGCTAAGTCAAGAAATTTGAGAACACGTGTGAAGCTATCTTTCTCTTATCTGATAACGAATCACTTTTCGCTCTTATCATCAGTTAACAACTTAAAATACTAAGAACTTGGAGTAAAGCAAAGGCCAGGGAAAAGATTTAAAAAAAAAACAACCCTTTACTCTTGTTTGTGTACTATTTTTAGACAACTTTTTACGTTTTTGAGTATTAATGCAACATTAAAAATAAATAGAGTGTCTGATATATATAATCCGTGCTATTCTATTGTAAACACTGTTTATTTTTCAATAAATATTTTCTAAAATCATGTTTTTTGGTAATTCTTGTCACTATCTTTTGATATTCCAGTTAATCAATTATAGAGGATTCAGATACAACAGGGCTTTATTATAATAATAATAATAAACGCGTTGAAGATATGAATGGTACATGCTAGGTAAGATTTATTTTGTAAGTTAGACAGTTTATGCCACCTTCGCATAATTTTCCAAGTGTCTTAATGTAAAGTACAAACTGCTTTATATTATCGATTTAATAAGGCTTAATTAATTTAATTCAGGCTTACTCAATGATATGATCATATTCAAATTATAATTTTATAAGTTGACTTGACTTGAGATGCATGTTTTTGAGATGCATGCTAGCTGCTGCTTATCTCAATATATCAAAAAATGTCGTTGAAATGCTAGAGACAAAGAAGTTTTTATTTTATTCTAGATAGACACAATTGGTTAAAATCTTTTACTGCAGTTTAAATTTTCAAATCTAATGGTTGTAATTTTTGTGTTATTTTAACTAACATATAAAGGTAATCAAAAAATTCTAAGGATAAATTGCATCAAAAGCTCTTTTCCCAAGTCTCTGCCGATTCTAATAAAATCGCAAGCCCGATAGAACTTCTGCTGATCTCGAGGAAGAGGATGCGAAAACCCAGTTGTCGCCCCTGGGGATGTCCGTTTCAAATTACGGTGACAAAATGTGGGTGTAATATAGCAAGGGCTCTATAATGTAGTGGCTGATAGATAAAATGTTTATACCTCAGCCTGCTTGAAATGATTTCTATTAGTTCTTTTTTACTAATTAGCTGAAACCAGACTAATATAATCTTTCGGAAGCTAAAACTGCCATTCTTATTTGGTGAAAAATGAGTCACCTAAATACCAGTTTGGCGTTCTCTAGTGAATGATATTTATCTCAGATCTCCTTTTATTCAAGAATAGCCACTTGATGAGATTCCTAATAAGTATTCTATTTACTTGATGAGATTCCTAATAAGTATTCTTCTATTTCCTTGATGAGATTCCTAATAAGTATTCTATTTACTTGATGAGATTCCTAATAAGTATTCTATTTCCTTGATGAGATTCCTAATAAGTATTCTATTTTAAATCTTTGTTTTAAGCTAACCGTAACTGCAATCACTCATTGGCGGGAAGCATCTTATCCAACTTCATTGACAATGCTGTTGTCTCAATTAAAAGTGTTTTCAATTAGTTTCCCATATATCATTCTTATATTAATTACAAAGCTTCCAATGCATAAAAATAATCAAATATTCAACATGGAAAAAGAACTTAAGAGAAGTGAATATCGATTATTTTAGTACTTTCAGTTGCACCTAAACAGGATTATCTCTCAAAAATAAATAATGAGATAAACAAAAATAATGATAAAAGGTAAATAAACTGCATGGCTTTTATATTACCTTGATGTAAGGTGTGCTGTTTTCGCTCTCACTTGATCAACCGGTTATGATTACTCACGCTAACAATTGCATCCTAACAACAATAATAGTCCTGACGCATTCTGTAATGTCCGTAAAAAACGCGGTCGTAATGTATTTTCTGACGGCAGTATGAAACTTTACTAGAGCTTCTTATTTCCTGTAACCGCAAGTAGTAGTAAAAGTTAAATAAGTCAGTGAGGAAGGTGTTAAGGGAAGGGGAGATTTAAAAACATTTAAATGCACAAAAGGAATTTTGGAAATTCTTTCAGGGTATTTTGATGATAAATGAAATTATATAGCATTATTGGCTGCCATTAGTTGGGTGTAACAGTAGATAAGAGATTTCTAACCATATCCAATGTAAAATTGACATTCTCGATAACAGGTGCAAGATTTTTCAGTGCGTCAATGTCAATGTATGTCTGGCTTGGGGTCATTTGCACAATTAGAGAGCAGAGAGGCTCAATGTAAAATTCATTGGTCACGTATAACTGTAGTGGTTGCTTTAAAAACCGACGAAATTACATGGGAGATTATATGACAATGTATGCAAAATGTTTTACATCAAGCAGTTAAGTTGCTTAATTGCATTTGAATGGTTTTTCTCCCACGATATATGGAGGGACCTGATGGCCGAGTGGCTAAGCGGTAACATAAGTTTTCGGGTTCGATTCTCGGCGGTGCCACGGATATTTGCAGAGGTTCGGAGTTCACTTTAAACGTTAGGTGCCGGTCTGTTTAACCTCGTGTGCACAAGATGATCGTAGAACGACAAACCAAATCAAACCCACAATATATGGAGTGGACCTGGATGGCCGAGTGGCTAGCGCTCTGGTGTTCGATACCACAAGTTTCGGGTTCGAGTCCTGGCGGTGCCATGGATGTTTGCAGTGGTTCGGAATCCACTTTAAACGTTAGGTGCCGGTCTGTTTAGCCCTCGTGTGTGCATAAAATGATCGTAGAGCGACAAACCAAACCAAACCCACAATGTATGGAGCAGCCATCTTAAAAATTCTTCAATATTCCCACCACCTTCGCATAAAAAATATTAAAACCTATTTTGGCCTAATTCGTGGCTCAGCTGTAAAGTGTACAGTTAGCGAACAGGAGGACCCAGATTCACAGATGATTTCGAAGGAGACAGACGGCGATTGTAAGAACATACATATGCAAACGTTCAAAAGTCAAGCTGTTTGGTGGGAGTTTTTCAAGTTCTCTCTTATACGAACCGTAAATGAGGGACAGTTCTCTTAAATCTTCTTGGTAGGAAATAACCTCCCCAAGTTCGTCCATCGCTTGATTAGCAGTATACATTAGTAAACTATAACGTCCACCAATAAAAAGAAAGTTTTTTTAAATATATATTAGTAAAACTAATAAAATGATCTTTTATATTTACAATTTTTTTTTTTTTTATTCACATTAAATACAAATTGTAATACAAATACAAAAATATATATATATAACTGTATATTAAAAACACATATAAGAAGGATTTCAATAGATTAAAAACTTTATGAAATATTGAAACATAAAGATAATAATAATAATGAAACATACTAAAACAAAGTTTCCTAAATACCTTTATGAAACTTAATAAATAATGAGTGATGTAGCGTTAAACGAGTTAAGCCAATTCTCCCAAATCATTTTTAGACCCAAGATTTTCATTGATTCATTTGGAACCAAATATTAAACAGCATTCTCAATTAAAGTGGGTGATAAATTTAATTAACTTAATAGAAATAGGAATGCAAATAAATGCAGCAAACCTGGCCATGAAATGCATAATAATTCGGCTTAATAGATGGTATTCTCATATCTATTCCGAAATAGAAGTTGTTGAATCTCTTATTCGGAATCTCCTCTATTCTCTTATTGTTCATTCTACTTTCATCGGTTAAGAAAATATTTTTATAATTAGATTTGCCAACAATACGATGTTCAATAATTTCATTTGGTAGATGAAGGAAAATAATTATAAATTAACATTTTAAATTTGAAAGCGATCTAGAAAGTTTAGATTCCTTGTCAAAAAAGAATTATAATGTAGAATAAAATTTGAAAATTAAAAATAAAAAAGAATTATTTTATTTTTATACACGATCTTGACGTCAATAAGGTACAATCCCAGCTTAAACATAAAGAGCATTGTAACCATTTATTCGATGGTATAAGTTTCAAAATGATTCTTTTCTGGTATTTTTCGTAATTTCTTTTTTTCTTCAATTCCTTCTATTAGTTCACACTCTTCCTATATATATCTTGTTCAAATTTTCAATCGTTAATAAAATACATTTTATTCATCCACTCATGTTCAAGTACATTTTTTTAACTTGTAGTGGATGACACTGGATGTTAATACAGTTTTTTCAAATATTAATTCAGTAATTAAATTCAATTGATTAATTTTTTTTTTTTTAGATTTAAGTTGCATATATCTACCAATAGAGGGCGCCAGATAAACTTACAAAAAATGAACGAAAATTATTTACAAAGGACTTTCTGCAATAGAGTAAAAAAAAAAAAGTAGGAATTGACTTTTAAAATTTTTTTTTTTTTATATTATTTGTTTAACATTTAATTAAAATGCAAGCGATACGATAATACCATTCAATTGTTTTTAACACGATAAATAATATATAATACTTCACTTTACTATAATACTTCACTTTAGCCTATAGGCCGAAAAAAATATATGCATAAATTTTGTTTTATTAATTAATAAAAAATATAAATAATTAATAAGTTAATTTTTTTTTAAATAAATGAATATTAGTATATATATATTTTACTCTTTTTCTATCTAATCAATGGGCTTAAAGCTTAAAAACTTCTCTCATTCACAAAGCAGGAGATAGAGGTTGCTGAGTAACCAAGGTTCTCCGTCAATCTGGCAAATCGTATCGTATAATATAATACTTAATCATAATAATACTAGAGCTTGTAAACAGTCAAAAATAAACTTGTTACAAAAGGATGATTTTGGTTATTAGTGTAGTATTATTTTATCAGTATGATGGACAACATTTAATATGTTTTAACTAGAAGTAGCGAGGTTTGGTTTTGGTTTTATTTGTCGCTCTACAGTCATCTTGTGCACACTTTAGAAGTAACAAGGGGGTGACAATGGGTGGAGAGGAGAAGGGGGGAGTTTTTTTCTTCTGGTAGGGCCACCCAAGATGTGAAGGTCACTCCATCATGCTCAGCTAAAGTCTGCAGGTGAAGGATCTAGTAAGTCAGACTTCTAACCTTTGGTGCTTCTGTCTTTTTGACCTTAGAAGCTGCACTTTTATCCATCCATGATTACGACAGGACATTTTTATTATGCCGTTGCTTGTTTTGGGCTTTGTCATAGTTAACAATATCATGGACTTGATGTAACTTTGGAAATTTGCAACAAGTGAGAATGCAACGTGTAATGTGCAACTAAAAAATAACTAATGTGTAAACAAAAAAATAATTAAATACGAAAATAATTTTTATTAATGCATTTTTCATAATGAAATTATTTGATATTACCAGAAAAATAAATTTTACTTAAAATCGTAGAATGATAAATCGCCAAATTAGTGTACTGATGATATTGAGGACAACTTTTATTTTTTGTTGCTTAGATTTAAATATTTCTTTAAAGTTCACACCATATGTTCTAAAATTGTAGAACTTGTCATCAAATTCTTGACAAATTGAAACTAGTTTCTAATACTATACATCATAACGCAAGTGTATAAAAAGAATTTTTCTGATACTTTTCCGATAGATGGCCCCAGTTTTTCTTTAAATATAAATGCCATCAAAATAATAGTCAATCATAAAATTAAAGTCCCATTAATCACAGAAGGCAATGGAAACTATAAAATAATAATGATTAATAACAATAATAATACATTCAAATGAGAAATACCAAATTACACAAATATTAAAAAAAAAAATCTGTTGTTGTGATATATCCCCAGTGTCGGAATCGCGGGACTCACCTCATGAGTAGTCTACTCATGGATGGATGGAAAAAGAACAACTTCTGTTGTAATGAAGCACCCGTAGGTAGAAGTCTGACTTGGTTCCGAGTCGCTAAAGATTAGGTAGGACTTTTAGAGGAATTTCCTTATTTGCACATCGTATGGGAAAATTCCCGAAAAACTCTACCAGGTAGTCTGATTAACGAGACAAGATGATGAACATCACAATCGCCATCGAGTCTACTTGTTTTTTGGTCTAACAACAACGCCAGCAGCGGATTGAACTATCGCCCTAATGCTCACCAGCGGTATACGTTAACACTGAGCTACGAGTCAGGCACACAAAAACAAATCTAAACAACATATATGAAATTGCAAATTTCTTTAATAATTGCTTAAAAGTATTTCCTATTTTGAACACAAGCAGTTGTTTTATTTTCCACTGATTCGATTGTTATGCCATTTTACATTTCTCCAATAGTTGGCCTGACTTTTTGTCAATTATAAATGTCGCCAAAATAATCGTCAATCATAAAAACTAAACCATATGCGCTCAATTATATGTGTTTGACATTTGTTTTTCAGGTCCAAGAAATTGTATTAATTCTTGACTGAAAATGCTCATATCAGAAACCTTCATCAATCTTATATGTTTTTCAGTAATACTAAAAATACCATTTTCGTTTGCAATAATTTTTTTTCAATTGCATGCATACGGTTACACGAAAAATAAACTCCTACATAAACAGCCGAAAATTAAATTCTACTTCTATATTTTCATCTAGTCAAACAATTTTTGATTTCATTCTTGTAACTGTATACACCTAAGGCTTAGATCATATGAGATGTAGTAAAAATAGATGAGTTAAGCAAATAGATCCGGATTACTTAACTCCATTTTTTTTTTTTAGTGCAGTCAGTCATGAAATACGAGGAATTTAGAAAGTTTCTTAATTGGAATGAAAATGCAGCACTGTAAAATTCTAAGAATTTCGATAAAATAAAAATAACTGAATAATCTTTACTTAACTTATTGGAATTGATTGCATAAACATGCTTAAAAATAGCGCCGCAATTCTCGTAAATCATTCCCATAAAGAGAATTACGTGTAATTTTAAATGTAATGAAGAATTGTTTGCTCATTAGCAACTGCATTCGAAATTACACACGCTTTACGATAAAATGTAAAAAAAAAATTCTAGCGATGATTTGGCGAAAATAATATTCACTCACAAATGTAATTGATTGCCTAGAAATTGTGAACAATTGGAATTGAAAAAGTAGAAAATGCCAGCGATGATTAGGAGTTGGTGGGAAGATTTAATAACTTTAAAAATAAATGGAATTTATTATTAAATTGCAACGGTCGAATAAAAGCACCATAAAGTAGTCTTAATTTGTCCAATATACGTGTTTTCATTCTGTTGTCTCTTAATTACCAAAACTCAAGACGAAAATATTTTTAGAACAAGGTAAAAAAAAAAAAAAAAAAAATGTCTTCTTAATACTACAAACATTAAAGTAATTGATATTTTTTATAATAAATTTTTCAAAAGGATAATTTACTTATTTTCAATCGTTACTTAATTTTTGACAACAACTTTTAGGAAAAGGAAAAAAAATTAAATCCAAAAACAAAATACCATAACTACTGTGCCCAAAAGTAAGACCAATTTTTTTTTTTCAAAAACTCTTTATTTATGCTTTCAAATTTATTTCACTGCCTTCAAATTAATCCCCTCCGGACACAATGCACTTATGCCAAATTTTTTTCCAATCCTCAATGCATGCTAAAAAGTCATCGGTAGGGATGGCCTTCGAAGCGCGCGGCGATTCGTTGAATCTCTTCAATCGACTCAAAACGGTGTCCCCGAGTGGTCTTTTGAGTTTAGGGAATAGCCAGAAGTTGCACGGTGTGAATACGGTGGTTGTGGAAAATGATATGGGTTTCATTTTTGGTGAAAAAAAGTCACGAAGAATCAATGTGTGAGCTGGCGCATTCAGTGTTTTCGGTACCAATCGACATTTGACGCTTTTGAAGCCCAAAATGGAATTGACCGATCCTTTTGAAATTCCAAAATCATCAGCAACGTCTCTAATTGTAAATCGACGTTTTGCAAGCACCCAATCTTTAATTTTTTTGGACGTGAGCTTCGGTTGAGGTTAATGGTCGACCAGAGGACTTTTCGTCTTCAACGCGTTCTCTGCCTTCTTTGAACTATTTATATTACTTCTAAACATTTCATTCCCATATAGAAATGCTCACCGAATGCCTTCTGTAACATTCTATACGTTTCCGCAAACAAAAAATAATGCAAGTTCTTGCTCAATTAATTCCGACATTTCAAAAATCGTCGGAATCAGTTTTAGCGTCTCACAAAGCCACTCAAACACTAATGAATATTTTGACGTCAAATTTCACACAGAAGTCAAGGACAGTGCCAGCAACCTTGAAAATTGAAATTTCATAAACCCCGGGAATTTTAAATTGAAAATTGGTCTTATTTTTGGACAGAGTAGTAAATGATGTCTCTTTTCATTACATGATCTCAATAAGAAAATATTTTTGAACAAGATAAAAAATAAAAAAAAAATTCTTTATGCCACAAACATTAAAGTAATCGATCTTTTTTTTTTTTTAGTAAATTTTTTTTTTCCAGAAGGATAATTTACTTATTTTCAGTCGTTACTTTATTTTTTACGATAACTTTCAGGAAAAAGAAAATGAAGAAGCATTCCATTTATCATTTTTAACAGGAAATCAAATTATACTACTTTTAACTTGAAATCATTAAATATTTGAATATAAAATAACAAAACCACAACAATTGTTACACCCGGTTTCATAATATAATGAAATAATTGCATTTACGATCCTTATTAGAAACAAAGTCATGCTAACAGAACTTTTATCGTAAGTTGTAAAAAGTAAACATAAGTACAAATTAATATGCAATGAGTATGAGCAATTTTATATTTACATTTTTACTAACTTTCCGCCAACATAATTAACTCGACGTAACTTGTCACCACATATGAAGAAGGGCCCAAAATCTGATTATTAAAGATAAGAAAGGCAACCCTAAAGTTGTGTACACCAACACATTTGGCGAAAAAAAAAAAAAACAGGTTACCAAAATTAGCATACATTAATGGAACTTTATTGATTCACTGGAACGCCGAGCTTTAAAGTTTTATTCTTACTTTCAATTCCCAATTTAAATTCCGACTAACCACTGTTAATAATAAACATTACATGTTAGTCATGGCCTGCGCGATAAACTGGCAACTGGCGTACAGATTAGGAGAGTACCAATGGGGATATACCCCTTAACCTCCTCATCTTAATTCACAGATAAAATTTAAAATGTAAAAATAACAAGATAAAATTTCTAAAATTAAATAAATGGTACTCAAAAAATTTAAAAAATACTGAAAATAAATAAAAGTAAAATGCAAAATAAAAATTAAATTAAAAATAAAAGAATTTAAGTTTAAATTCGGTACAATTAGGGACCAGCGTGATAAAACATGCAGTAAATTCAGTATAACATGCTTTAAAATGAATACTTGAAGTTAAAAAAAAAAAAAAGGTTTTAAAGTAGACAATAAACGAATATATATATATATATATATAAAGTATTAACTAAAAGTATATATAGTACTCTTTAACTAAAAATTTCAAGCACATAGCAATTGATACAGCAAAATCTATAAAAACAATGCAATGTTTCACATCTAAATAAAACTATGATATTTTCCTTTATGAATATGATTCAAATAAAATATTTTATTTCTTCGCAGCACAAATGAGCATTTTGTGATTCTTTAAGGAAGTAAGAGAAATGAAAATTAACATTTCTAATAATAATAAAACAAAAAATATAAAATACTGTAACACATCTGACAGTATCATTAAAGATTTCAAATTTATTTAGAAATCAATAAAATATATTATATTCATAGTATTTCTATATGCCTTCCTATAGAATTTATATTTCATAAAAAATTAAAGATTTATAAGAAAAATAATGATCTATAATTTAATAAAATATTAATTATTTATTATTTTAAAAGATAGTTTTTCTAATTTTACTTCTTGACAACTACACAATCACCCAAATACTTAAAACATATTTATATACATTTAAAAACACATTTTGCTGCATTTTTTACGTTTAACTATTTAGAAAAATTTTTCTATTAGATATGGTACAACAAGTTTCTTCAGTGATGAAAGAAACTTAAGACGAAAGTATTCAATAAAACTTTTAATTCCAATTAAATTTTTTTTTTTTTGAGATGGATGCTTACAAGAATAAATATTTACTTCAAACGACAATAAATTATTCTATTTCACATTATTATATTAATAGTATTATTTCACAGAATTACAAAAATTTTAATCTTAGTATATAATGTTCAACAAATACAAGATAATCATTCATTAAAATAATATTGTAATGAGATTTAATATAAAAAAAAAATGCAAATTCTAACAATAAAAAATTAAAATTACAGAAAATGTATTTGAAGAAAGTAAAAAAAAATCAACCAACCAATAGTAATATCATTAAAAATTAAAAAATAAAAATTATAAATAAAGTAAAATTTGAAATTAAAAATTCTCAGTTATATCCCTATAAAATTTAAATATAGATACATGTTTTAAAATTGTGTTTACAGTTTTAAACGCTCCATTAATCGTGACTTAACATTGAGAAATTAATTTCGTCAATGAAAAAAATTTATGTCATAATGATTAATATTCGTACTTTAGTGTCATATAAGAAATTGTAAAATATGGTTTTCATTTTTAATATGATATTTATGATTTTCTGTGATTTTTAATATAGCAATATAAGCTACATGAAGTGCTTAATAGCCAGTTCTTTCTAAAATACACAATTGAAAAAAAAAAAATTAAATAATTTGTAATGACATTCGAAAAATTAAAAAAAATATACATTTGAGGATGCTTGTAATGCAACTATATTTTATTAATTCTCTATAACAGAATAATTTTTATTCTGATCCAGTTTGCTCAATTCCTTTTGGTTTTTACACGCATTTACATTTCTACTCATTTTTTTTTTTGTAATATTAATTGTTGCTTAAATTAATAAACATTCTGTTTAAAAAAAAAAAACTGATGAGTTCTATTGTATGTAGCATTATGAAAAGTGTATTTAATTGATATAAAAATTCAAATTAATAACAAAAGCAAACAAATTCAAAGGTCGTATCGTTACATGTAAATATAATTATGGTAATCAAATATATTTACTTCAATTCTGCAATAGTAAAGGAAAAAAAAAAAAAGAAAGAATGATACTAGAAAGAATTATATTGTTTTGGCTGATTTTGACTGTAAAATTCTGTATAATTTAAATATCCCAGGACTATTTGTAAATGGCTTATGTTGCTTATAATATTTGACTATTATAATAATATATATTTAATATATGGTAAACGCCACATAAATATTAACAAGCGTTACATTGTTTAAAATTTAAGAAAAAAAAAACCCATATAAGTGCTTAAATAAAAGTTTTAAATAATTCAAATTTAGTATAAATATACAAAAAAAAAAAAAAAAAGGAAATATTTTAAGAATAAAAGTTAGATAAGTAATAAATGTCATTAGTTATTTCATATACTTTTAAGAAATTATGAAAAGGATAAATAAAACATGTAATTTCAAATATTTTTAGAAATAATTATTTATTAACAATATTCCCCTATGAAAGATATTTTTCAATATGATAACATATTTTGTTGTTAAATCAGCAATTATTATTCATTATGTGGTTGAAATATGTATGACATTTTGCAATAACACTAAAATATTTTTATTATTTTAATATTTAGTCTTTTATTCTACAGCTGTTACAAAATTTCTCAATGCCTATTAATAAACACTTAAAATTTTTTCATGCAAAATTAGAAAGAAGAAGTCATTTCATCAATAAAAGATATTTAAATCTAACTGGTTATATTTCTAAAAATACAGTAAGCAAAAGCAATTAAAACCCTATGCACAATATGCAATAATTTTAAATATTATAATTGCAAATACTGTATAGTAAAATTACAAAAATATCCTTATTTTGAAATTAGTATTTAATATTTACTAGAGTGCATGTGTCATATTACTTATTACAGAGAAAAAAAAATGTTATCATTTTTTTTATCCCAATAAATTTCAAATATCTAATTATTACAGATTTTTCCTCTTATATCTTTTATATAAGTGCAGTTATCCTAACTGTTATTAACATATTGAAATCAACTGCTTATATTAAAAAAAATTCTCATTAAATTTTTTTACAATATATTAAAGGTTTAATACATAGTTAGACAGTTTCTAGGAATTAAAAAATTTTGAAAACTATTTAATTAACAAAAATTTATACATACTTTTCATTATGAACTGATTAACATTAATAAGATTAAATTAATAATATTATTAACATTAACATAAGATTATTAACATTAATAATATAAAATGCAAAGTATATGTTTATTTTAAATTCATGACAAATTTAAAATATAATAAAATTATTATATGTAAAAAATAATTTTTAGAATTCTTTATATACTAAAGAGAAATTTATGATTTTAATTTATAATATTGCTTATATCTTGTAAGCAATAATTTGTGGGTCAGCTGAATAAAATAAATACCTTTCTAATACATTATTTAAGAAAAAAAATAATCTTCATTTGTGAGGCTTGTTTTAATTGAATATAATTATATTTTTTTTTTTTTTTTTGTACTTCAAAAATTATTAGGTATACAAGGAGCTTTTTGAATATTAAAAATTATAGGAAAAAAAACAGGATTTATATTACAGCAAGACTTCCAGGAATACTACTTATAATAATATGCCTTTTAAAGTAATACATTTGGAATATTAGCTGACATTTCTATTTTACTTTAGCAAATTTTATATAGTAAAACACTGCTTCAACTAAAAAAATAATTTTATGTATAAAACAGTCCGATTCCGACATCTCTTTGAAATTTAAAATAAAATTTTAAGTTTTAAATTCTTTAAAAATAAAATAGCAAAGATTTAACTACCATTTAATCAGCTTGTTTGGCAAATAATAATACGATAATAAATGAATAATGTTCTAACAATTTCTTATTAAAAAAAAAGATTACGTGAATGTTAAAATAATAAAATAAAATTACAGAAGTTATGTCATTGTTCTTTAGTAGGAATACTCTAACTTGTTGAACAAATTAACTTTATTAATTTAAGCACTTTAAAACTGTGCGGATGAAAGTCAGATGTATTATTTATAATTTCTGACACTAGATGGCTACACGGTACGTAAGCATTTGTTGTTTAACGAATTTTTTTCGATAAAAGCTCCCTAAATGGCAATGTTAGCGAGGTTTTCTAATTAATTTCAAATTTCAGATGAAACTATGGATTTTGTTAATGTAAATATTTAAATTTATCATCGCCATAGTGTGGTTGTTAGAAAACTAACTACACTAATAAAAAGATATGCATGAAAAAAGAGATAATCAAAAATTTATCACAAATATCCTGCTCATAACAAATTCGAAGCTACTCCACCTTCATGTGAAATGAAAGCATATTGTTCAGAATTATTTTTTGATTTTTATTTAATAATTTATTTTAAATGTAGAATTCGAATTTAATTAATGCACTGAATGAAATAAACTGATGTGAAATAATTCATTATTTATTTTTGTGCATTCCGTTAAATAGTAAAGTTTTAAGTCGTCATACTTTGAAGATTTTATAATTCAATATAGGTGGCAAATAAAAACAAGTAAAAAACTGTCCAACAACAATGATGACAAAATTAAAATTGACCTAAATCAAAGGGTTCAAAATCAAAGATTTCAAGTATCGCGGCTGAAGCTTGTGATTGGTCAGCGCTTAACGTCTTCCTCTAAATGAGGCTAACAAATAATTTAATATTTATAACATAAAAAAAGGTTAACGCATGTTTTGAATTTAAATTTATTATTTGAGAGACGAAACAGCAAGTTATTTTGTTATGGAAATTACCTGGCTATTTTGCTCATTTTGGGGTCATCAATATCAATGTACTGTCGTCACTTCCTGTTTATATTGATAGAGCCGGACTCGGTCAATTTCATATGATAATCATTTTTAGAAGTTGTGTACCTACCTCCTTAATGTACTTGGCAATTTTTTATGTACTTTTAACCTACTTTGCCTTAGCTATTTTGGGCTCATCAATATCTATGTACACTAAATCACTTCCTGTTCTGCCAATTTCATATGATAATCACTTTTAGACATTGTGTACCTGCCTCCTTAGTGTACTTGGCAATTTTTTATGTACCTTTAACTTATTTGAACGAATGCGATGAAGTTTAATTTCATCGAAGTTACAATGAATTTAATTCAAAACAGTGATAACGTTCAGATTTGAATCTGATTATGAATCTGATCCAGAATCTTTTACCCTTCGCAAAAAATCTTCAAGTCAACAAGCGGAAACAAATAAATTATTAAAGGAATTAGTTAATAAATTCATAATGAAATTCGTTAATAAATTCACTTTTTAGTTGCGTTTTTAGTAACTGCATCAATTCATAAAAAAAAAAAAAAAAATCATTCCGAGGATCTTTCATTCACTCAGCTGTCTGGTAATATCTCAACCTCCAACTCGCTGATTTGTACAGACACATCAAATGAATGAAAAGAAGCATAAACATTCCTCTATAATATCTTTATCAACGATATTCCACAAAGAACAATATCAAAATTAGTCTTTATGCTGATGACACTGCAATCTTAAAGCAAGGCCGAAAAACTTGCACAATCCAGGAAAATTTGCAAAAATTATATCATTGATTTAGAAAAATGGCTCATTAACTGGAAGATAAAAATTAAATGTGGACAAGACTGAAGCAGTTCTTTTCACTTGCAAAAAAATCTATAACCCTCCTAATATTAAAATATACAATAATTATATCACCTGCTCTAAAGAAACTAAGTACTTAGGAATTATCCTTGATAGTAAACTTAACTACAGATCGCATATCTACAACCTTAGAAATAAATTCAATACTCAATTTAGAATTCCCGTTTAATCAATAGAAATTCAGCTTTACCTCTTAATCTCAAAATTCTAATATATCTCTCTTATCTTCGTCCAGTATTAGCTTATGCAAGCCCAGTTTGGGGTTCTGTCGCGCGTACAAATTTTGAAATTATTCAAAGGCTTGAGAACAAAACTCTCAGAATGTTAACGAATTCACCCTGGTACTTTCGTAATGACGATATTAGACGAGATCTCTCGATTCCAAGTTTAAGACAATTTGTTCACAAAATTTCTACTAAATTCTATAATGATATGCAGAAACATTAATAACCCTGTATTAAATATCCTACAAAATTACGATTATGATATTTCTTCCACAAACATAGCAAAAGACCTCGCACTGTTCTAAATATTTTTTAAATTAATTCCTTACAACTGCCTAGACGAAAAAAGTTCGCTTTTCTCCTAATTTGTCATTCGGGGTTATTACATGCAACAGATTCCATCAACATCTACATTTTTGATATTTTTCATTTTATAATTTTATTAAATAAATAATTCTCTTTTAAAAAAAAGGTCATTTAATTATCTATTTTGCTTATTAACTCAAAGGGCATGAGACCAACGCTATGTTTCAACATTTTACAAAGAAGGAGCTAGTGGCCGCTACGCGGCCAAGGATCTCCGTAATAAACAATAACTAGAAGCATAAACAGCAACATAAATTAATTTTAAAATTAAAAAATTTCAAGTTTCATTTCATACTTCAATTAGACTTCTTCCTTTGGGCCCCCATGTCTTTGTGTGGCAATGTCAAGGGCAAAAAGAAACTGCAATTTTTTACACTTTATCAAGGGTTCATGGACTTGGTCTAGATGTTGCTGTCGACCAAATGATATAAGAAACAACAACATACTTCAGTTATCATAAATTCATTATTTCTTTTCTGAGTAACGGAGATAATTAGTAATTACTTCTTATTCTAATAAATTTCCTCATTAATGACTCTTGTTGATGAATACCTAAGATTTTTGCTTTTCCGCCACTGGCACACAATTACACCAAGAAGTTTAACTTGCGTCGTGTATCGTTTTAATTCATACAATTTTATTTTAATTTTAAGATGATCCAAAATATTTAAAATAGCTAAAAATCTTACTTAAACATAATTAATTTACATAATTTACATTTTTAAGAGGATAACTATAAAATGTTTTAGATTATTTTAAGGATTTCGAAATGTTATTCCTTAATACAAGATACATTTTTATAATAATGCTTCATTTATTTTAATTGTGAAAAATTATTGCTCTGGATTAAATTTTACCAAAACCAGCACGATATGCTATTCATTTAAATTTTTGTAAATATCTTTAAAAAAAACTTGAATAAATTTTTAATTTAAGAATAACTACTTCCTATAACAAATTAAAAGATAACATTTACATAAATTCGAAATTTATTTAAATCCTGGAAATCAATAGAGAAATGAAAATTGGTGGCTATAAGAGAGGGTAAAGGATGAATAATATTCCACCTCCAGATTAAAAAAAAATACAATTATTATGATGTGATTCAATTAAGATTTTGGCTCTATCGCTTTTATTTGTTAAAAAATGATTTACAAGAAAATGATTGTAAACTGTTTTTCTCACATATATGTTGCTCGCGTCTCACATAACTGCCTTGACTGTTTTCTGTATTATATGAAACTTAGGTTCGCCGTTTTCTTACTATATGGACATTTCAGCAAAGCCTAATTTACTTTTAGTACAAATTCGTAAATAAATTTAGTAATTTGGATATAGTATAAATCCTTTTTTTTTTTAAATTGAAACAAGTCCTAGAAATCAATATAAAATTGAAAAATGGTGGCTGTTGACATGGGTCAAAGAAGGAATAATATCCCAACCAGCTTTTAAAAAAATCTAATCACTAAGATTAAATTTGATTTAAATTTATTAACCAATATTTGTAATTGTTAAAAAATGATTTTTAAGAAAATTATTAAAAGATAATTAAACACTGCTAAAAATAATCTCTGCTTAGAAGTACTCTTTTTGAATAATGGAAACCCTTAAAAATCGACTACATATTTTTTCCTCAAAAAAAGCACACATGACATTCTATTTTAATGATTAATAATAAACGATAACAAATTATTTATCAGCTAGAAGTTGTCTTAAATACTAGGTGTTCAACAAAATATTTAGAAACTTTAACAGTTTAACTTTAAAAAAACACCAATACATAAATAATCAATATATACTACAGAAGAAAATCAGATTTAATATCTTGTTCAAGTGCATTTTTATAAATTCTATAATAAATTCATGATAATATAAAAATAATGATAATAAAAATGTACAATCAGTAATTAGGATAAACTGAGATACTATTAAGCAGCAGCACCGAGCATAAATCTCAAAAGCACCTAGTCAAATGTAGTTCACCAGTAAGTTTACTATAATTGTTTTTACGAAACGGAAAAATTTAAATGAATTCAGAGAAAAATATTGCCAAGCACCATAAAAAATTTAGTCTTGTATGTTTTTGTTTTTATGAGGAAAATTGAGGTTTATTCACTGCTTTCAAAGATCACCAACTCAAGCAGATGTTTATAAAAGAAAACCTTTTTAATTTAAATAAATTAATAAACAGTCATGACTAGATTTTTCTTTAGTCAAATTTTTTTTTTCCTGTTAACGGCATAGCCTACTTCAAAAATTAATTTTATTAAAACTGTTACTAGTAAAAAAACAACGCCAAACGTTGCCAACAAAGCACAAATATAAAAACGCCAACCCCTACCACTGACGGAAAGCGGAACTGTAGCTGTTGAAACCTTTATATAGGATTCAACAGCTACAGTTCCGCTTTCCGTCAGTGGTAGGGGTTGGCGTTTGAATGAGGAGGGATTCTAAGAGAATCTCTTTGTTTTGCACTGGCTAAGTTAATAATCGTATAGTATTATTATTTGAGTCATTTCTAGCAGCTTTTCAAGACTAATCACTAACAACGCCATATATAGTATCTGTTGTTTCTTACACCACTTACCAAATCAAGTCCATAACCATGTCATAATATAGGTTAAGAAATGCAGGTTCTTTTGTACTTGACCTTGTAGGCACAAAGAGACGGAGAAAGTCAAATGTGGAGATATAGTCAAAGTGGAAAGTCTGACTTAACCCTATCCGATTATACCTCCGGACACTGGGTCGTCGTCCCCCATTTTATTTGACTTTTAGGAGATACTTGGGATATTCTAACTTCGACCCACATGGATAGCACCTAAAATCTTACTAAACTTGTACCCATCATGACAATTTTAGTCTTCCATTTTTGTTGGTAATATTCATTTGTAAAAGCAAGTAAATTAAAAATATGAAAACTACGAATTAATTAAAAAATAATTATTTGTATACCTATTATCGGTCAGGTTGGTGGATAGAGAGTTAGATCTATTATTTATCGTTTTTCAAATATATGTTTTCATCGTTTACAAAGAAGGAAAGGATTTATATTTTTATAGAATTCGAGGTTCATTCCGTTTCTTTTTGTATATCAATTATGCATTTTACTTTTTATTGTATTACCCCGAGATCCGAAAGATAATTATTGCTGCCAATCGCTGCCTATTTGGTCTTAAGCTAATTAAGATCCCACCTGATTAAAAGAAGAACTACTGTAATGAACTACTACTAAGAAGAACTACTGAAATTTCACTGTATAAAACTCTCATAAGACCAGTATCATACTCCCTCTCATAAGACGTATGCATCTGAAACATGGTCACTAACAGCAAGAGAAGAGAAAATGTTGGCAATCTTTGAAAGAAAAGTGCTACGAACTATTTTTGGTGGAATCAATGACAATGGAAATTGGCAGAAAGAGATACAATTTTGAACTTTACAAACTTTTTAGAGATATTGAAATTCTAAAATTTGTTAAATTGAACAAAATGAAATGGGCCGGTCATCTCATGAGAATGGAAAGTGATAGAGCTGCTTTGAAGATTTTCAATGTAACCCCTTTAGGACAACGACCAAGGGGAAGACCGAAAAAAAATGGGTCGACTGTTTAGACTCTGATTTTAATGTTATTAAGATAAAAAAACTAGAGGTCCACGGCCAAGAGGGGAACAGCCTGGCCTGATCTTTTAAAAAAGGCCAAGGCCCACAACGGCTGTCGAGCCAGTTATGATGATGATTGTATTTCAACGAAGTAAAACATGCTGTTTTCTTAAAAAATAAGAGTTTCATTAAAAACTTTAAAAAAACAAAATAGCGAAATTAGCTGCAAGAAATACACTTATGAATTACTAATACAATTCCACTTACAAATTGGCAATGTCTATAAAACGAAAGACGAGATTACAGATTATGTACTAATCTAAAAATGCATTGAATAATTTCTAGAACAATAGAAAATAAACATCGCCAGAAAAATACCGTATATTTCCGAAGATAAGCTGATCCATGTATAAACCGACTATGCATTTTTCTTCAAAAAATTTTACGCAATGTTCAAAACCAGTAAATAAATACAAAATGATAAAAACGATAAACGATAAACTATATATAACGATATTTGATAATTTATCTCTTGCACCTGGCGGAAACGTACCTACATTTTTCTTGTGAGATTAACAGATCTGTATATATGTTCCAGATCTGTATATAAGTCAACACCATAACTTGGCTTTAGAAATTCTTGTCTTCTACTCGCCAATCGGTAAGTTTGTCGTCAAAATCGCCGACTTGGCAACATTTTTAGTTTTTGTAGAATAGGAATTTGAGTTAATTTTTGCAAAATAAAACTATTTCACATAATAAATGAAAAAAAAAAAAAAAAAAAAAATAGTTATTTATAAAGAATTTCATTTTAACAAATTTAATGCTGTTTACCAATAAAAACTGCTCTTGCCATTTGATTTCTGTAAGAAATGCACAGAAAAGTGAAATGATTTTATTAAAAGGAAATACAAGTATAGAGTGCTTGTTATTGATGCGATAAATCTTTTAAAGTAAGCTTCTCTATGGGATTATTGTGTGAACTATTTCAAAATATTTTTATTTTCACACTACTACAAACTTGAATATTCACATTCTTAATGTATAAATGTTATTGTAATTTTCAGTATTCCAAATTACTACACAAGTGATATGCTATCAAGTACTAAAACTGCTTAAAAAGAAAAGGATGCATCCTTATTCTCCTATCGTTTTTATGAATATTTCTGGATAAAAGATCGAGAAGTTGGAAATTTATTTTCGTTATGCTCCACATAGATATTCATTTAAGAGGATAAATGCGATACTTAATAAGATAATAAAATTTAAGAACTGTTTCTGTTTTAACAAAAGTAGATCAACGATATTATCTGTGGGAAAGTGGGTAAAAAGTATCTTCGTGAGAGTAACAAAGAATATAAATTTCATGTAGATTTATTTCTGTTATTATAGCTCTATCATCGAAACATTTTGCAAACAAAGGTAAATACATATTTTCTCATTTCTTTATAAATATAGAATATTTTTTTAACGTAATATATACTCTTCTTGTGACCTATGATGAAAATTATTTTTATAAGCCTTAAGAGCTTCTTTTTCTTGCAACAAATAAAATAAATTTATTTAGTTAGAAATAAACTGATTTTGAAAGATGATTTTCTGATAGGACAGTCAATTTTGAAAGAAATAAAAAAGATGTTGAATAAGTATAACCTGCTAAACATATTTTAAATAAGTACATTTTTTTACCTTTCTCTCTTATATATATATATATATATATATATATATATATATATATATATATATATATATATATATATATATATATATATATATATATATATATATATATATATATATATATATATATATATATATATACTATCCAACCTGTGACGCAAGTCTCAACCCAACCATACCCAGTTACAATCCATAGCTACACAAGCCACAACACTACAATTTGAATAAAACAAATAGCATTACATCAATTAAAACAAAGTTAGAGAGGAAATTAAAGAAATAATTGAATAACAAGCAATAATCAAGCAATGTTATCTTGGAAATTGCATAAAATTTGAAACTAACATTAACCAGCAACAGATAAAGCTATAATAATCAACTTAAAAATGGCTTTATTATCCAAATTTAAACAACTATTACGACTGTTCTGAAAAAGAAATTGTTTCATTAAATTCTGGACAGAGTTATTGTCTAATGAAAAATCACTTTTGAAAGTAAAATGTGATTGAATTGATTGATATGACCCAATGCAATTCAAATGCGACAATAAAGTCATTCAAAAATCTTCAAATATCTGTTTCCTGTGAAAGCTATGGTTATTGTAATTTACAAACGTTTAAGGAAGCCTTCTAGAAATAATTTGATATTCAGTTACGAAAAAATAAGTTCGAGAAAAGAATGTTAAAAACGACGGCATAGCTCTAAAAATAAAATTTAGAAGCAGATAAAAATAAACCCCTGTGGTGGAACGTTTTTGGTCGAAAAGGTAACATTCCATTAACCTCAAGATTATTTTAACATCTTCAAATTTCTTCATCTCATCTTTATATAGTGTTGCATGAAAATAAAATTCTAAAAAAGGTAATAGTGATATTTTTTATCCTTTGAAAGTTAACGGAAAATTCCGAGATGAATCTCACAAATAATGTATTCCAGAATTTAATTAAGATGTAATTTTTTTCCTATTACGATGAATAATGATATAAATATTGCTTCAATAATTTTAATACTAATGTATTTTAAATAGAAAAAAAAAGAAAATAACATTTATGAAAAAAATATTAAAAAGGAATCAGATACATTAACATATTATTTCTTATAGATTCAAAATACTTCAAAATAAGTAATATAAAAAAAAAAAAATTAAAGTCAATTCCTACTTTTTTTCCACTCTAATGCAGAAAGTCCCTTTATTAATAATTTTCATTCCTTTTTTTTTTTTTTAAGTTCATCAGGCGCCATCTATTGGTTGATACATGCAACTTAAATCTAAAAAAAAAACTAAAATGAATTAATTAAATTTAATTACTGAATTAATAGAGAGTTTTTGCATACCGTACGTTAGTTACCGTGAGACGTCCGTTAGCTTTTTCTCCCTAGCGCGCATGCTTATAGGAAACTGCGCATGCGCGCTAAGGAGAAAAAGCTAACGGACGTCCTACGGTAACTAACGTACGGTATGCAAAAACTCTAATATTCGAAAAATGTAATAACATCAAAGTGTCATCCACTACAAGTTCAAAAGAAATGTATTTGAACTTGAGTGGATGAATAAAAAGTATTTTATGAACGATCGAAAATTTGAACAAGATATATATAAGGAGAGTGTGAGCTAATAGAAAGAATTGAATAAAAAAAAAACCGACTAGAATATACTTGCGAATTTTAATTTGTCATGCATAATCATGCATTTTTGATTGAATTCAAAGATATGGCACACACATGTACGCATACACGCATATACACACATACGCACTTATATATTTTATATACAAGGTATTTCTAAAATATCTAGTAAAACCGGGAAGGCATGTAAAAGGATCCGAAATAAGCAGATTTTGTATTCGAATGTTTGGGCGAAAATAGCTCGCATAAGAGTAAGCACTTAGGGGATAAAAAAAACAAAAACCATGAACAATCGGTAAGAGATAAATACAAATAAAATAAAAAGAAACAAACATTTTAGTGGTTAAACGTTTTACATTCAATTTGCAATAAGCACTTGTAAGAGAAAATCACCAATAGTAATTCAATATTCACAACATATGAGCATGGGTTGGTGTACAATAACATATTCTTGGCCGTACGTACGACATCTTCGCCAGAAATGCTTTTCGTTGTCCTTTGTACATAAACGATTGTGGTTCCAGCTTGATGACATTAAATAAATTATAGTTTAAAAACACTAAGAAACACGCTTTTAGAGATCAGTAAAAAATAAATTACAGTTTAAAAAAAATGAAAAACGCGCTTTTAGAGTTAGTCAAACTAAAAAGTAAAAAATAATTGTTAACATAAGAATAAAATTACTGACGAGAAAATAAATGTCACTGTTCTAAAAGCGTGGGGTGCTCGATATTAACAGTTATAATTTTTCATTAGTTTCATTCCGAAATGCAGAGTTAGTTTAAAATGTCATACAAAGCACCCCACGCTTTTAGAACAATGACATTCATTTTCTCGTCAGTCATTTTATTCTTATGTTAACAATTATTTTTTACTTTTTAGTTTGACTAACTCTAAAAAGCGCGTTTTTCATTTTTTTTAAACTATAATATCTAAATGAAGTTTGGTACTTAGGACTGGAACTATAGTTCTCACAATAATTTCATTATGAGTAAAGTAAAGGATAAACCCGAATACGACGAGACAGCCAGGATTCGAACAGGGAATCTCCTGATACGTAGTCAGGCGCGTTAACCGTTGTGCCACTGTCCCACGTAGGTTTGAATGCCTTAGGTACTTTCATTTTACATGGGTTAAATTGCTCTTCATAAGTTAAAATAAAATCACTAATCCTGGCGATCCTAATCATGATGAGATAATAAACTTATCAAAATATTTTATTGTCGTCGATCCTTGATAAGTCTACAACGTTTAAATTAAATCTGATCGCTTAAAGTAGGGCAAAATTGAGCCCAAAGAGTCAGTTACAAACATACAGGTGAAACTGATAAAAGCGTGTTAAAAATGACGTACATAATGTCAGATTATCAGTTTCCCTCATGCATGACAGTATTTTGTAATGGGAAGTAGTTCTGTAAGTACTTTCGCAAGTGTTGCATCAATTTTTAGATAATTCTTATCATTTAAACTCTAAAACATATTTAAACAATATACAAAAATATATATATGAATATTGTTTAAAAAATATACATTTTTAAACAATAGCAATATATAAAATATAGAATATTTTGGATTCTTCTTAGATTATAATCTTTAGTATAATCCAATGTCAATTTCAAATATAAATTAATTTTATACAATTATACAGGTTTGGCAGTCAAATTAAACTTTTTGCAAATCGAATTCATCTTTATTGCAAAACAGATTAACATGCTTACAAATCAAATTAATCCTTCTGAAAATTTATGTAAGAAATTTAATTACAAGTATCTATTTTAAATTTTATAAACGTTGTTTGTGTTCTTTAGTTGTAAAACCAAATAGTGCCAAAATAGCTTCAAAAAATACAAGAGCATAAATAAACCTTGCTGAGAAAATTACAAATATTTTCGAAATTTAAATGTGCTGTAAATAAATTAGTGTCTCACTAGAAAGCAAAACAAGTTTATTTAATTAAACAACGGAGCTTCAAACTCCATGACAAATCAGTCTTGGACGGATATTTAAAAAGTAATTTCAGTTGTTGGAACGCCGGAAGAGACCGATTTATCATTGTCTGAGATTTCTCTTAGGAGACAGAATCGGTTGCAGTTAAACTATAAAATATTCATTACCTAGACATAGTATATTGACAAGTTTCTTATTTGGTAGTAAAAAGAATAATGAAATATTTATTTTGTGTTCTTCGAAAGAACATTTTCGTGCTCTAGTTGGAATTTTTCTCAATCGAATGTTAAATTTAAGACCAAACGATTTTGCACTCTAAATATATTTTTCGTTTTTAATTTATGTTAAAGTTTTTATTCTGACAACAAAATAACATAATAATGCGTAAAATTAAAATTAAAATTAAAATTTTTTTCAATTTGAATCTATCTAATGAGTTAAGAATAAAGGATAAAGTTTTTGAAATTTACAAAATATGCGAAAATGATGCCAAAAATTTAAAATAAAAAAATTATTTTATTTTTTCATTACACAAAAGTTACAAACAAATTAGACTGAACCAACAGAAGACAACCGAATAAATTGAATATTTTTTTTTTTTTATCGAATTTTAAAATTGAATATCTTAAAATTCGGTGTATTAGAGGATTGAAAAAAAAAAAAAAAATTAAAATAAATTAGATTTTTTTGCTAATTTAAATGATCAATTACATCTTTTATGTTCTTTTCTAAGCGTAACGTTATCTAGAATTTCTCAACCCTTTTAATATAATTTATAGGATATTATCAGTCACTAATTTAATTAATGTCTACGACAGAAAGAAGGAAAGTCAAAATTGTACGGTGCATCTTTAAAATACGAAATTTTCTTCCACTTAATTTTAAAACACATGCACAATTGAAATATCTTTACCTCAATACCTCGCAAATCACTGGTATTTTACCGACAAACTATTGAAACTTCATATCACAGAGTGAGGGTATAGAAATAATGCCCTTGCATCATTATGAAATTAACTAACTTTGAGGATAGCATTGATGTAAATCATTTTCACGAGAAAATGCGTAATGAAAATTCTTTTGAAAACCTCGCTTACGTGGAAGACTGAACGCGCACATTTAAGATAGACACGTTTCAAATAAGCCTGTTTTCAAAAGCTTTTTTTTTCCTGAAACACAGATCAGCAGGTAATTAAATAAAATAAAAATCAGTAAAAAATTTCAGTATCTAACCTTGAATGATATTTTAAGATGCAATCGTATATTTTGGTTGATTTCGAAGGTGAAAACACACAAACGAAAAACAATTTCAGATATTTTTTTTATGCACTACTGTGTCCAATCTTCAATTTAAATTCCCGGGGTCATATAAAATTTCAATTTTTATTTCTTCTTTAGATTGCCGGCACTGTCCTTGACATCTGTGTGAAATTTGGCGTCAAAATATTCATTGGTGTTTGAGTTACGCTTGGCTTTTGTGAGACGCTAAAACTGATTCCGGCGATTTTTAAAATGTCTGAATTAATTGCGCAAAGAACTTGAATTAAATTTTGTAGGCGGAAACGTATAGAATGTTGCAGAAGACGAGCATTCCTATTTCGGAAAGAAATGTTTACAAGTGGTATAAACAGTTCAAAAGAAGGCAAAAAAAAAAAAAAAAAAAAAAAACGTGTTGAAGATGAAGAACCCTCTGGTCAACCATCAACCTCAACCGACGTAGCTCACGTTTAAAAAAATTATAGTTTTGGTGCTTTCAAATCATCGATTTACAATTAGAGACCTTGCTGAGGATGTTGGAATTTGGAAAAAAATAATTGGTCTTACTTTTTGGGCACAGTAGTATATACTGATGAATTCATAACGTAAATTCATTACTTGGCCCACGAATTTGTTGGCAACTTTTTGAGAAGAAGTAAACTAGGGCACCAAGATTATTTCCTATAAAAAGCTTTCCTAAAGTTATTTTAAAGAATAAAATAAACGATTAAAATAAATTGATTAAAATAAACGACATAAATGTTACTTATGAAACAATATTAAAATAACAACAGCTAATTATTATGATATGTTGTTGTTGTCATCAGGGCCGGATTTTCCTGTAGGCTAATTAGGCTTCAGCCTAGGGCCAAGATGAAGAGGCCTACATTCTAATTGTTAGCAAAATTAGAATTACACTATTCTATAAAAATAAATACACTGAATCAAAAATAAGGAGAAATTCTACACATATGACTAATAAACAAACTTAAAAGTATTGGTTAAGATAAACGCGTTCGGCTCATTGGGTCTGTTCGTTTGTATAGACTAGATTGCACCACAGTATAGTTCATACGTTCACTGATTGACAAATATTGACGTGCCTAAATACTGAGACGTTCGCATTGGAACAGACGAACGAACAGACCTATTGATATCCCGACATTTCGGTTATATTCGTATTACTTCGATAATATGAAATACGTGATTCTTATTTTAGGATTGCTTACACGATCATTTGATTCTCGCCATTTGAATTCAGTAGGTTCAATACTTCAGTGAAGTGTTTATAGACTATTGAGATTTTTTTTTTTGTAACAATATTTTCATTTCGCAGAATTCTAGGACAGATTTTTATTATTTGAATTTTGTTTCTTTTTAAATTGATTAGTTATTGTTACAAGTACTATATAGGGGCTGAGAATAAATGTCCAAAAAGTGTTCTCGACTTTTTTTTTATTTAATTTATTATCCGTGCAACATTTTTATAAAGGCTAGTACCCATCACGACATGTTTCATTTAACATATTGATACGTATCACATTAATGATGTATTTTATTATCTCTCATGTAATTTACAAACATAAAAATGGGAGGTGAAAGGGCGTCATAAGGGGAATAGCCTAGGGCTTCTTTTTTTATCTAAATCCGGCCCTTTTTGTCGTATCCTCTGAAGAGTACAAGAAAATCAAGTATCCTAGTACTCCCGAATAATATTGGCTGAATGTTCACCGAATGCCTTCTGCAAATTCGATACGTTTCAGCAAACAAAATTTAATGCAAGTTCTTTGCTCAATTCACTCAGGCATTTCAAAAATCGCCGGAATCAGATTTTTCAAACACTAATAAATATTTTGAAGTCAAATTTCCCACAGATGTCAAGGACAGTGCTAGCAACCTAAAAAAAAAAAAATTGAAATAAAACTCCATAAGCCCCGGTAATTTTAAATTGGATATTGGCCTTACTTTTTGGACACAGTAGTAAAAAAATCGCTCTTTAAGAACTGCTGTGATCTTCACAAATATATATATATATATATATATATGATAGATATATACAGATATATTGAAAGACTCATATAACTACGTATTCCGGTATATATTTACATATGGGAAATACGTCGTTAAATGAATCTTGACGATCTATCTATCTATATATATATATGCAATACTACTTAATATTCAGCATGGAATGATATTAAAAGGAAGAGGATGATGATAATTTATGAATGAATATAATTTATGATAATGATGATAATTTATGATATTTATATAAAAAATTGGTGAAAATTATCATAAATTATTATGGATTAATTCAACAAAATATTACCAAATATGTAACCGTATATATACATGAATTCTATGATTAAAAATAAATTAGTAATTGAATGAGATAATTGAAGTCGTTAATAATTTCATATTTAGCTCCAAGCTTTCATATTTAGCTTTCAAATATGAAGAAATTCATAGATTAGTATTTGAATAAGTGAACGGATATGTACGACGATTGCCAGATTGGTGGAGAACCTTGGTTGCTTAACAACCTCTATCTCCTGCTTTGTGAATGGGAGAAGTTTCTTAAGCTTTAAGCCCATTGATTAGATAGAAAAAGAGCAAAATAAGTATATATATATATATATATATATATATTATTAATTTATTTAAAAAAATTAACTTATTAATTATTTTTATTTTTTATTAATTACTAAAAAAATTTATGCATATATAATTTTTTTTGTATATTATTAATATTATTTTTTAAGAAAGTAATAAAAAAAAAAATAAACACAAAAACAATGAGGGAAAATTTCAGGCATGGTAACGAAAAAGGATGAATATAATTTTGAAAGCAGGAAAATAAATTAACAAACAAATATTAACAATTGAAAAAAATTAAATGCTAATTTAAGATTAAAGCTAATTTAAGACAAAGCAAAAAAAAAAAAAAAAAAAAAAAAAAAGCATATATAAGATGGTTTTAATATATGATTCAAAATGCGTGCAATATGATGTCACGCTACACGAGATGCGACTATAGCGAAATTCTATGAAATCCTTTTAGTTCACATTTTTTCATCATTGATTCGGAACCATTTTTATTTGAATTGCGTACCAAAATTTTAAAAATTAAAAATTAAATTAAATTTAAAGCAAAATGGAGCCAAGTTCAACAAGCCAATTTTCCACGAGTGTTTCTCAACTTCCAAAGAAATTAAACCGACATACTGTCTTGAAAGCTATCCTTCATCTCCAGAAGCTGAACAACTGTTCTGCCAATAACCTCAAGAAGTACCTCGCAAGTCAATACAACGTTGACTGCAATACGCTTGATGCAACCATCAAACCTGTCATGAAATGCGCCATGGATCGCAACATTCTGAGCAACCTTGCTCACACCGCAAAGATTTCAGAAACTAAAAGACGCAGGAAATCTTCCGGAGGCAAAAAACGAAGGAAGTCATCTAGAGGTAAGAAACGCAAGAAGTCTTCTGGTGGGAAACGACGTAAAAGTTCTGGCAGAAAACGAAGAAGAAGGAAATCCAAGAAAAGTGCTGGATCAGACGATGATTGATCAGAAAAATTATACACAGATAAGACTCTGAAAATTTAAAAACATTAATTCTTAAAAATGAAGTGGCCCACAAAAATATTTTGCTTTTGAATATTTCACTAAATGCTTAATAAATAGTCAGTTTTAAATGATTGTGTCATTCTTTTCTTCTTAGTGTATATCTTTTGAGGATAAAAATGTAGAAAAGTTGGCAAAATCGCAAAATAAGCTGCCTTTGGGATTTGGAAACTTTTTTGAGGCGCCAACTGCGTGGTAAGTCAAAAACTCTGGTACTTGTGTCATCAGATGTGGTTTCTTGTACTATTTGCAATTCACTTTACTTACAAGACATTCCGTTACTTGGCGTCCTTTGGCAAAAAGATTTTTTGACGCCAAATCTCTATGGCCTCTATTCTTCGATTTTACCAAAAGTTATTAAATACAATTTTGCACCTTTAAAAACCTTAATTTTCTATTAACTTATTATTTTCATTATTTTTGATATCTTACACTGTATTTTGAATTAAATATACATAAATTTAATTATTATGCTTTGTAATATTTCAATCGAAGTTATTGAAGTTAACGCATATTTGAATTTCAGCAGCTGGTGAAAAATTGTAGGTTATATTTACATTTCGTTGAATTGTATTTATTGTTTAGGAAACTTACGAAATTTAAAATTAAAAAAATGGCCAAACGCCAAAATAGGGTCCATTGGAATTTGGCGCCTTTTTTTCTGGCGCCAACTGGTAACCCTGATTTCTTCTTGCACTGTTTGCAATTCACTTCGCTTAAAAATGCAACCTTTTTCTTGGCGCGCTTTGGCAAAAAGAATGGAAGAACGATTTTGGAAAATAAAAAAAAATGTGTTATATTCAGGAGTTCGTAAAAAATTGGTAAAAAAAATGAAATAAAACAACATATTTTAATGCAACAGGATTAGTGACTAAACAATTTTAATCAGTAACAAATGTTCCTGCTTTAAAAACTGATGTTAGATTTACTAGATTCAAATATATTTTGAAGCGGCTGACCTTTGATGAGGCCGCCATTTTGTTTGACATAAAATAGTCATGCAAGAAAAAAATTCTGTATAAAGCACTATATGTCAACAATTGTATATTTCAATGCCTTTGATGCACTGAAATGGAAAATTTAGTATATTTCTATCTCAATGCAGTTAATTATTAAATTAATTAACTACTAACAGTTCAATTAATTATTATTAATTATTTACTATTGTATGAAGCATTAATTTATTAAAAGCATTTATTGAATGTTTATTATAAAATTGATCCTCGTTTTTGAAAACTTATATGTTAAAGTTATTAATTCTTTAATTGCTTTTATTTATCTTATCAGTTTCATTAAAAAGGCATAAATAAAAATCGTAAAAATTCAGTTTAACTGACGCTTTGCCTGATTTTACAATTCGCCAAATTTGGCACATTTACACTTTAATTGAATTTTTCCAGTTAGATTTCCTTAAAAATTAGAGATACAAAATTTGACACATTATTCTTCAATAAAAATTGCGACAGCAAAAATATGGGTGAAATACATTGATAATAGACAGAAGATGTTGGTTAAAAATATCATTTTAAAAGTATTTATAAACGATTTTTATTTGAGAAATACGAAATATAGCAAACGTTGATTACTGAGATCTTTCGTAACTAATTTTCACTTGTGGCACAAAACTTAACAAATCACCAAAAAGGATTTCAGACAATATTTTGTCATAATAAATGATTTTAGTTTAAAGTTTGATGTTTGCATTAATTATAATCTTCAAAATCACTCTAAAAACTCATTATCGATTCTGAACTATAGTGCTTAGTTTGTGTGACTATGAGCACTATGCCGGTACATAAAAAGACAAATTATTCTAATTTTGACAGACATGTAAATAAAATTATCCACATTTCAAGTTTCGAATTATATTAGGCGAAAGAGTAGTTTGAATTCCAGTGTTCGAATAAGAACATTCGAATTAAAACGTAAACGGACAGGTGAATGCCAATTTAAATATCACGTGACTGCACCTGGACTTGTCTTGACAAATCTGTATGCTAAAAAATATAATCTTATCTATCAGATCTCGCTACAGATATATGCTTCAATGGCGTGTGATTTCAGGTTAAAAGTCAGCACTTAAAACAATAACAAGAAATGAAAAGTTATAAATGTAAAACATAAGTTATTATTATGGCCATTTGTTTAATGATTTTATTTTTTATTTCTTTTAAATTTGTATGTTTTTAGTTTTAGTTTCTTAGTTTTATATATTTCTTTATATCATTATTATTATATTATCTATGTGTCATAGGTTTAAAAAAAAAAAAAATAGTCTGGTCCTTACAATTAAAGATACATATCGCATTACAAATACAATTGATAAAATATCTGACAAATATAAAAGCATTTATTCAATTCCTTCTATTAGCTCACAATCTCCCTATATATATCTTGTTCAAATTATCAACCGTTCATAAAATACCTTTTATTCATCCAATCAAGTTCAAATAAATTTTTTTTTTTGAACTTGTAGTGGATGACACTTGATTTTAATACAAATTATGTTCAAATATTAATTCATTAATTAAATTTAATTAATTAATTTTATTTATTTTTAGATTTAGGTTGCATGTATCTACCGATAGATGGCGCCAGATAAAAAAATTATTTATAAAGAACTTTCTGCAATATAGTGAAAAAAAGTAGGAATTGACATAATTTTTTTTTTTTTTTTTTTTTTATATTACTTGTTGTTTTATCGTTCAAAATATCAGAAATTTCTGAATAAAAATGTTTTAATAAATTATTTAATAAACATATTTATCAAATAAATTATGTAATTCAAATTAATTTGCTTAATAAAATAAACACTGTAGTGTTATCGGTTCGAGAGGGCCCCACATTGAGCGCCAAATTGTAGTGTTGTGGGTTGGAGCACTGTATTGTAACTGGGTGTGGTTGGGTTGAGACACAGTTTTGAGAACTCACTGCTTTATTGACACACGCATAAACACTACATACAAACAATTAGAGACAGATAATATTTAACACAAGTGGTAACAGAAGTGGAATTCTTCCACGAATTTATAACAATTCGTGGAAGAATTCTTCTAAGCCGAAACCCCGATACTCAGTATATCAAATATACTCCTCTCCGGGTGAGAATCTGTAGGCCAACTAATACGCAGGGTTGTGCTAAATATACTTTCTCTTGAGGTGAGAGACTTAAACTAAACGTTTGTCAGCGGTAGCGCAGATTGCACTGCACTTCCTCTTGGGTGAGAGTCTCGAGACCTATTAACTATGTATCCTGAACGCTTCAAGGGGCGCTCTTGCCAGTGCGTGGGAGGAAGCAAGGTTACAGCTTTTTTGTATTGAATATCTATTTATAACACATTTACATTAATAATAAGAAAAAAATTACAAATGTCTTCGCAGTTTATGAGAAGGAACTATTTTCTCACTTAGTTAAGAGCAATGGAAAAGTTTTAAATTTTAATATCAACAAAATATTTCGTCATGAAATTACTTATACCGTCGATGTGAAACGAAATAAATACACAACTAAGATTTTATTCAATTTATTTGGTGAACCTGTTTTGTTGAATTTCGGTGAAAGAATTATCCATTGTAATGAATTGCACGCTACATTAATTCGAAGACACCTGGTAAAAAAAAAAAAAAAAAAATTCATTCTGGTAAAAGCAAACATTTGAACAATCGACCTCGGAACCTAAAAATGGAAAATTTTTGCAATGCGTTGGGAAAAAGTTTAGATTAAAAATGATTGGAATTCGAAGGCGTATTAATGATGCGTGAAATAAATGTCTTTGAATAAAAAAGTAAAAAAGTTATAGCATCATCAAATTTAAGCGTAGATTCTTTTGTTCGTATCATAGAATACTACTGTGCCTAAAAATTAAGACTAATTATTTCTTTTTCCAAAAACTCTTTATTTATTCTTCCAAATTTATTTCATCGTGTTCAAAGTAATCCCCTCGGACACAATCCACTTATACCAATGTTTTTTCCAATCCTCAATGTATGCTAAAAAGTCATTGGCTGGGATGGCCTTCAAAGCGCGCACCGATTCACGTTGAATCACTTCAATCGAGTCAAAAAAGGTGTCCCCGGGTGGACTTTTGAGTTTAAGAAATAGCCAGCAGTCGCATGGTGCTAAATCAGGTGAATACGGTGGTTGTGGAACGACATGGGTTTGGAACGATGAGATGGAACGATACGTTTGAGGCACAAAACCTCTTTTAAAATGCAATTGACGGATCCTTTTGAAATTCCAACATCAGCAGCAAGGTCTCTAATTGTAAATCGACGGTTTGCAAGCACCAAATCTTTAATTTTTGGACGTGAGCTTCATCGGTTGAGTTTGATAGTCGACTAGAGTACTCTTCGTCTTCAACGTGTTTTCTCTGCCTTCTTTGAACTGTTTATACCACTTCTAAACCTTTCTTTCCGATATAGGAATGCTCACCGAATTCCTTCTGCAACATTCTATACATTTCCGCAAACAAATTTTAATGCAAGTTATTTGCTCAATTAATTCAAACATTTTAAAAATCGCCGGAATCTGTTTAAGCGTCTCAAAAAGCCAACCGTAACTCAAACACTAATCAATATTTTGACGTGAAATTTCACACAGATGTCAAGGACAGTGCCAGCAACTGAAATTCCTGACCTGCAGCCAATTGAAATTCTATAAGCACCGGGAATTTTAAATTGAAAATTGGTCTTACTTTTTGGATTAGCAGTAGTATTATAGCATTTTGAATAAATGTAATGAAGTCGTAATTTTTCATATTATGATGAATAATACTACAAATATTACTTCAATAATTTTAATCAGCAATAATAATTCTATATTCACAATGGGGAGCATAGATTGTCGTACATTAACAAATTATTGGCCACAGCTATGACATCTTAATCAGAAATATATTTCGATGTCCTTTATACACAAACGAATATGATTCCATTCTTAGACAGTGACACTTTACTAGTAGACTACTTTTTTTTTCACTATATTGCAGCAATACTTTATAAATAATTTTCATTTTACTTTTAAGTTTATCTGGCGCCATCTATTGGTAGATATATGCAACTTAAATCTAAAAAATAAAATTAATTAATAAAATTTAATTAATTAATTAATATTTGAAAAAACTGTATTAACATCAAGTGTCATCCACTACAAGTTCAAAAAAATGTATTTGAACTTCAGTGGATGAATAAAGAATATTATATGAACGATTGAATATTTGAACAAGATATAGATAGGGAGAGTGTGAGCTAATAGAAGGAATTTAGTGATGTAAATAATGTCAGATTATACCTTTCCTCTTACATGACAGTATTTTGTAGTGAAAAGTACTTATTTGTAAGAACTATCGCAAGTGTTTTATCAATTTTAAGATAATTATTTTCATTTAAAGTCGAAACCCTTTTTAAACAAAATACAAAAATATTTCCAAATCTGCTTAGATTATAATCTTCAGTATGCTCTAATGTCAAATTAAAATTTCCCACATAAATTAGTTTATTCTGTTCAATTATACAGATGTGGCAGACAAATTAAACTTTTATTGCAAATCAAATTAACCTTTACGCAAATCAAATTTATCTTTTTTGCAAATCAGATTAATTTGTTTACAAACCAAATTAACCCTTTTGAATATTTATGTAAGATATTTAATTACAAATGCCTATTTTAAATTATATAAATGCTGTTTTAATTGTTTAGTTGTAAAACCAAATAGTGCCGAAATATTTTTAAAAAAATGCAAGAGCATAAATAAGCTTCGCTATGAACATTACAAATATTTTCGAAATTTAAATGTGCTGTAAATAAATTAGTGTCTCACTAGAAAGCAAAACAAGTTTATTTAATTAAACCACGGAGCTTCAAACTCCATGACAAATCAGTTTTGGACGGATATTTAAAGTAATTTCAGTTGTTGGAACGCCGGAAGAGACCGATTTATCATTGTCTGAGATTTCTCTTAGGAGACAGAATCGGTTGCAGTTAAACTATAAAATATTCATTACCTAGACATAGTATATTGACAAGTTTCTTATTTGGTAGTAAAAAGAATAATGAAATATTTATTTTGTGTTCTTCGAAAGAACATTTTCGTGCTCTAGTTGGAATTTTTTTCCAATCGAATGTTAAGTTTATTACCAAACGATTTTGCATTCTAAATATTTTTCTTTGTTTATTTATATTAAAATTTTTATTCTGACAACAAAATAATACAGTTATATAATCGAAATAAAGTGTAAATTTAAAATTAAAGATCTATTTTTTTTTGCAATTAATGTAATTCGCTTTTTTTTTTTCAATTACTAATATTTGGTTGATAATTTATTTTACTGCAAAATGATTTAGTGAGGGAAATCTGGCCTGCTTTTACGAGTATTGTAATGTATTACGTATTATTTTTCTATTGGCTTACAGAAATTTAAAAGAAATTCAATTCTTTTTGAAGGCTTGCCGTGTTAAACATATCCATTCAAATATTTAATTACTAATCTATGAATTTCTTGATATTTCCCGGAAGACTGAATAAAGGTGTTATTAAAATCTTCAATTATTTCATGTAATTACTAATTAATACTTACTCATAGAATTTATTTATATATACCTACATATTTGGTAATATTTTGTAGAATTTACCATAATAATTTATGATAATTTAATACGTGATGCAAAATGCATGAAATATGATGTCACGCTACACGAGATGCTAATGACGATGTCACGCTATTCGATTTATAGCGAAATTCTATCAAATCTTTTTAGTTCAAAATTTTTAATCATTGATTCGGATCCTGATTTTAATCGTCATATTTAATTGAATTGCGTACAAAATTTAAAAAAATTAAAAGTTAAATTAAATTTTAAAAAAATGAACCCATGTTCACCAAGCCAATTTTGCACAAATGTTTCTCAACTTTCGAAGAAATTAAACAGACATACTGTCTTGAAAGCTATCCTTCATCTCCAGAAGCTGAACAACTGTTCTGCCAATAGCCTCAAGAAGTACCTCGCAAGTCAATACAATGTTGACTGCAATACGCTTGATGCAACCATCAAACCTGTCATGAAATGCGCCATGGATCGCAACATTCTGAGCAACCTTGCTCACACCGCAAAGATTTCAGAAACTAAAAGACGCAGGAAATCTTCTGGAGGCAAAAAACGAAGGAAGTCATCTAGAGGCAAGAAACGCAGGAAATCTTCTGGTGGGAAACGACGTAAAAGTTCTGGCAGAAAACGAAGAAGAAGGAAATCCAAGAAAAGTGCTGGATCAGACGATGATTGATCAGAAAAATTATACACAGATAAGACTCAAAATTTAATAAAACAGTAATTTTTTAAAAATGAAGTGATCCACTAAAATATTTTGCTTTTAAATATTTCACTAATTGCTTAATAAATACTCAGTTTAAATGAAGTCATTTTTTTCTTCTTGGTGTATGTCTATTGAGGATAAAAAAGTAGAAAAAGTTGGCAAAATCGCAGAATAGGGGCCGTTGATTTGGCAATTTTTTTGATGCGCTATCTGGGCAATAAGTCACCAAATGTGGTACTTGTGTCACCAGGTGTGGTTTCTTGTACTTTACAATTCACTTCAATTACAAGGCATTCCCGTTACTTGGCGTCTTTTGGCAAAAGGACGCCAAGTAATGCGCGCCAAGAATCATGTCGTAATCATAGTTGCTTAGATAATTCAAAACAGAATTATTAATATTTAGAATGGAATTATAGAATTTTTTTTTTTGTGCTATTTTATAAACAAATTGTTTAAAACTTGAGAGGGAAAGAGCATGTGTGATATCCTCATTTCGGAAAACCAGGGTGAATTTGTAATAAGCAGGACTTTATTTTCAAGTTTTTGTATGATCTCGAAATTCGAGGGATCAGTAGATAAAATAAATATTTTTTTCCGTTTATTTAAATATTTATTAAAGATTATTTTTCATTTAATTAATGATTTATTATCCATGTCCCTAGAATTGAGTGAGAAAATTGTAGATGTTAGCATATTTTCCTTTCGGTTATAAGATTAAATAATGAGAAATACAGTTCTAAATTTATGTCCTCTGATACTTTTACAAAATATTATCTCGAATTTATTTATTTTTATCTCACCGACCAACGTTACTTAAGACAAACACATGTAACTTCTTATTTATTAAATTTTATTGATTTATTGAAGTGGTTCTCAAACTTTTTGATCAGGACGCATTTAAAAACCTGTAAATAATTATAAGACTTTTAAATAATTGTTCCACAAAATAATTTCCAATAACTTACAGACGGCGGAGTCCTAAAGACTGAAATGGAAATTATTTTAACAAAGAAAATCACATAGACGCTAGCATTGTTAGTAGCCAATCATGAAAGTGAAAGTTACTTCTCCTAGTTTCTCGGAAACATTCTTAGCTTCATTAGCTGTTTGGCGATTTAGCTCTTAACTGTTAGCTCTTTTTGCTGTATGGAATTTTTTGCGGGTAGCTCTTTTTGCTGCTTAGCTACTTTTGCAATTAGCTCTGTTGCTGTTTAGCTACTTTTGCAGCTAGCTCTTTTGCTGTTTGGCAACTTTGGGTGTTAGCTTTTTTCTGTTTAGCTACTTTTGCAGTTAGCTCTTTTGCTGTTTAGCTACTTTTGCAGCTAGCTCTTTTGCTGTTTGACAACTTTGCGGTTAGCTCTTTTGCTGTTTGGCGACTTTTATGTGAAGAAAAAAAAGAAAAATCTACTAGAAAAGTATATTCTTTGTAATGAAAGCTATCTTTTGAATTGGAAAATTACACGAAAAAGTGTAATTTTTTTTCTTTTTTTTTATCTAGCCACATATTTCACTGGAATGTCACAGCGTACTCTTTCAGAACCACTTCCTTACTGCATCAGTATAAGAAAATTAAAATAAATATCTGAATGGAGCATAGGCGAAGAAAATAATGCCTTGATGTTCATCTAAACGCATTCCTAAACCAAAAATCATCATTTATCTCTATGAATAATTTTAGTGCTAAAGTATATTTCGATTCCTTTGATCCATTAGATATACGCCTTACAAATCTAGAACTCAAAGTGGAAAGCCATTGTTTGTAAATTTGTAATTTTAGCTCAAAGTAGTAGGATATTACAGAAAATAACAGAGAGTAATGGAACTTCATAAATAAAGCCTTTCTTTACTATAAAAAATAGGAATTTACATGAAAGTTTAAAAGTGATCATTTTTAATATTATATATATATATATATATATACTCAAAATGAACAGGTTATACGTTAAATGGCAAAAAGGCAATGACAGATAAAAAAAAAAAAAAAAAAAAGAATAAAAAAATTTATACTGAATTTACAATGACAGGGTGTGAAAATATGTTATTTAGGAAAACAGTTAAACACGGAAAAAGTTATTAAATAAAATAAAGCTAATTACAACATCCTGAGTATAGCGTTATCAAGGAATATATATCCTTAGGAAATTATAATTCATATTATTTTTGCTACATATTATTTTAGTCCTATACCTTGCCGAAAATGAAAGTAAGCTTATTTGGCTCCATGCTATAGGAATAGCTCTGTGGATGTATCTTTGATAGGATGAATTTTTATATTCAACCACGATCTTTTTGTGATCTAACGAGCAGGAATAACAAGAATACGTAGGAATAACAAGGGATACGTATAATCATGAATTTATAATTTCATGATTATACGTATTCATCGAAAAATTATTCTGTTATTATAATTATAATTCTTCAGTTTAATAATTTCTTTTCGGGATTTAGGGATTTTCTGAACAATATATTTTCATACCTGCCATTCTATACTTATGTTTGTGAAAATTGCAACACCATGAAGGAATCGTCATAATTGAATGAAATTTAATACACAGTTGAGTGGTAGTGGTACAAATAAATGATTAAATGTTCAAAGCAAACAAGCAATAACAAGAGATCGGAATCAGTATTTTTGTGTAGCCACCACGCGCCGCAATAAGTGCTGCTACACGACGTGGTATGGAGTCAAACAAATTTTGAGTGTCTGCCTGAGGAAGAGCATTCCATATTGTTTGTATGCGTACCCAAAGTTCGTCTGCAGAAGCAACAGGACGAGGATCACGAGCGAGATGCCGACCAACGAAATCCGACACATGTTCAATCGGCGACATATCCGGGGAATACGCAGGCCAAGAAAGAAGCGGTACCTGCCGCGTTGCAAAGAAGGATTGAACAGTCCTAGCGATATGAGGGCGGGCATTGTCCTGTTGAAATACAGCGCCTGGCAAGTTTTGAAGGAAGGGAACAGCTTGGGGTTGTAGAACTTCACTGATGTTCCGGTTGCTATTCAGATTGCCCACAATTCTTAGCAATTGAGATCGTCCATGATATGCTATGGCACCCCAGACCATAACTCCGGGTGTTCGTCCACTGTGGGGTTCGATAATGCACTCCGGAAGGTGGCGTTCACCGGCATAGCGTCTGACACGAATGCGGCCATCATGGTACCACAAATTAAAGCGGGATTCGTCAGAAAACACGACATGCTGCCAATCAGCACGCCAGTCTCTATGCTGAGCGGCCCATTGTAGCCGCAGGCGGCGATGGTTTAGCGTGAGAGGGATCCTGTATAAAAAGGAGTCCTTGAGCGCAGTCCACGCTGCAGCAGACGCCTACAAATTGATGAAGCACACAATGAAACACCTATAGCTATTGACCACTGTGCTGCCAATCGTCTAGGGCAGGGGTCTTCAAACTACGGCCCGCCGGAAGGTTCTATCCGGCCCGCGGATAGAATTTTAATTTGCCGGTCCGAGGCAAATTAAAAGAAATATATATTTATACATTATATATCCATCTCCTTTTCTATTTGATTAAATATTATTTTTTTTCTTCCTTTTTCAAAGGATTGATGATCTTTTTACCTTTCTATTTTTGTTCTACAAAACCTAAATCGAAGGAAATAGCAAGCACAGACAGCTTTCAATCGGAAAGTATTTGCAAGTTGAATTAATTGAGTTACATTCTAACAATCATCTCAAGCAGTTGTTTCTAAATATGCTAAAGTTAGAATTGTACAAATCATTATCGAAAGTAGGTTTCCCAAATTCAATATCTACCGTCTAGAAAATCAGTGCTGTGTTTGCTTCATTTGATATATGTGAAGAAGTGTTTTCAAATATGAATCTTGGAAAGAATTATTTCAGAAGTAGACTGACAGATGAGCATTTGTGATTCCTTATAGTGAGGTTCGAAGTGAGAACCTCACTATAAGGAACTTTTTAAAAATGAAATCTCGATTTTATTCTGCTCATTACCATATTTAAATTGTAATACTTGTATATTGTTTTTAAAATTTTAGCAAAATTTTTCTTGGCCCGCCAAACTTTTTTTTTTTTTTTTTTTCCATTTCTGGCCCGCGACCGAAAAAGTTTGGAGACCCCTGGTCTAGAGGAAGCTGTACGGTCCGTCAGCGCCATGCGGACCAGGTGTCTATCATCGCGAGCTGACGTCACATTTCGGGGTCCACTCCCGGATTTCCGAGTTGTCCGACACTCGTCCGTCCACTGCTTCCAAAGACGCACCACTGTGCTGCTGTTACGCTGCACACGAGCGGCTACTGCACGATAAGACAATCCAGCTTCACGAAGGCCGATGATTCTCCTACGTTCAAACTCTGTAAGTTGTTCCGATCTCGCTCTCTTTCATCGAAGAGGCATAAGTAACGATTGAGCTAACGTGTACCACTAGCAGATAACCACCGATAACCATACACGCCTCGCTACAGCCGTCTATTTATTCGGATCCATCCGCCGTTCAGAGGGCGCTGCTCAGCATAAGCATGCGCTACGGATTTAAAATTCTAATCATTTGCATATCATGTGCTAATTTTCATTTCCTGAAAATTTCAGCTCACTCGCGTAAGTCATTCATGGTGTTGCAATTTTCACAAACATGAGTTTATATTCTGTACAAATTTTTGTGGGTTTTTTTTATCTACCTTATCTTAACTTACCCTATCTTATTTTTTTTTGTCTTTTAACATTTGAATTTTGTGTTCATTAAATGATTTTTTATTGCTTTCAGTTGATCTTATGCACACTTCGAATCGTGTGCAATTTTTTTTTTTTAGAAATCTGAATATGAGGCACTTCAGAATTTTTGCATTACAAATGCCATGATGGTTCTATTACACAATTTTTATAATAAAACCATCATAGTATTTTAATGCAATTATTTATATATATATACATATACATATATAATTGCATTAAAATTGCATTATTATATATATATTGTATATATATATATATAATTATAATAATATATATACAGAACTTCTTTAAGTCCAACCTTGATAAGTCGAAAACCTTCACAACTCGAAAAAATTTTTGTTCCCATCCCTTTAAGCCCCAAAACCTCCATTACTAAAAATTTCAACCCTCTATAAGTCGAAATAATTAGTCAATCCCCACAAGCCATTTTGGTATATATTTTCCCTCCGTAACTCGAAAAAAATTGGACCTCTGTATCACGAACATTAGAAGTGTTTGCTTTTACAATTTTTTTGACAACCTTTACAACTCGATCATTTGAAACTAATTACTTCCATAGCTCGAAGAAAACTTAGTTACCGACTTTAAGGATTTGCCGACAATGCACGTCATTGTTTCTTGGAAAACAATGCATGAGTATATAGTAAATGGAATAAAAAATTCTATGAAATATCAACTCGGAAGAAAAAGAATTTTCTGCTCTTTATAGCTTAGATAATGCTATAGATAGGGAACGATCGAATTGTCTAAAGCAAAAAAAAAAAAAAAAAAAAAAAAAAAAAAAAAAAAAATAATAATAATAATAATAATAATAATAATAATAATAATAACTGACTTTTTTTAATACATAATAATTTTAATTTTTAGGTTGTTTCGGAATTATTTTGATTTTTATTGTAGTAAATGATATAACTTTTAAGTTGCAAATAAACATGTTTATTTCCTTTGTAACTTGAATTTTTATTTATTTTACCTCTAACTCAGGTTAGAAAGAATCTAGACCACTACAAATCGAATATTTTCTTACAAAATCCGCGTAAGTCGAAATCCTCCATAAGTCGAAAACTCTATAACTTGAATTATTTGGCGTCTCCCTTGAAGTTCGACTTACAAGGTGCTACTATATATATAATTGTAGTAATGCAATTATATATATAATCTAATCTATCTATATATATAATCTAATAATCAATTATCTATCTATATATGTATAGATAATTGTTAATTATCTTAATTGTTAAATTTAATCAACTGGCAATGCAGTTCGTTGCTAAAACAAAGGAAGGAATTTTATAAAGAATAGCAATTTAGAATTACAATATTTCTATGAATACTTTCTGGGTTCTTTTCTTTCGATTTTTTTTTTTTGAAGTTCGAATAAGTAAAATCTATTTTAGTATTTTTTTAAATAAAACGATCAAAAATATTTAGCTCTGCATAACCGTTACAAATGACCATAATAATATATAACACTAAAAATTTAATATAAAAAACATAAAAATAGAGATGAAATAAAAAAATAAAATCATTAAAACTATAAAATAACCATAATAATATCGTATGTTTAACATTTATTACTTTTTATTTGTTATTGTTTCAAATGCTGACTTTTAACCTGAAGTCACATGCCACTGAAGTACATATCTGTAGCGAGATCTTATAGATCAGATTATATTTTTAGCCTACAGATTAAGACAAGTCCAGTTCTCTGATTTATTTAATTTTTTCTTACAATTGGCAAAGGGCTCGGCCACAAGTCACTGTACCCCATTCGCCAACTGGAGGTGTGGTCGCTGCGCGACCAAGGCACTCCATCGAGTCACCAATATTAAGACAAGTCCAGGTGCAGTCACGTGATATTCAAATTGGCATTCACCTGTCCGGTTTAGTTTAATTCGAATTTCCTATTCGAACTTTGGAATTCAAACAACTCTTCGCCTAATAAAATTCGAAACTTGAAATGTGGATAATTTTATTTACATGTCTGTCAAAATTAGAATAATTTGTCTTTAATGTACTGGCTCAGTGCCAATAATCTCGCAAACTTAGCACTATAGATCTGAAGATTATAACCTAGTGAGATCCAGCACGGCGTTCCGTATTACCGTCCTGAACCCATTGATTCCCTATTCTGCTAACAGTCATTGGATCTCGACCGATGCGAGCAGCAATACTGCGATACGATAAACCGCAATCCCGGTACGCATTTCTTCTTTTTACACGAGGCATCACAACAACTTTTCATCAGGTAACAAATGCAATTTGTGTATGACAAAAGCTTTTCTTGGTGTAGCAATTTTAATGGCCAGTAGTGTACATCTGAAGTTGGGTATTTACACATCGTAATTGGTGTTGTTCGTTATCTTTGGTCCTGTTTTGTGTTTGGCCAATTTCATTTTGTAAAAACCAATTCGCAGGTGTAAGTTGAACCAAAAGCGCTAACAGCATGAAGTAAGAGTCTGGTTTGCTCTGCTTTCAACAATCAACTATACATATCTAGGGATGATCACAGCGGTCACTTAAAAAGTGAAACATAGAACCTGTTATATTAGTTAGATATTCCAAGATGAGTGCCTCATGAGTTCACAGACTATAATTTAATTATTCTGCGAACCCATAACTGCAAACTCATAAATAAAACAGGCAATATCTGTCGTATATTCGCAAGAAAATTATTTTAAAATCAAAGTTAGTTTTTTTCTTATCATTTCGGCAGTTAATTTTTGAATATATGGATGCACACATATATTCAAAAATTAACTGTCGAAACGTATTAAAAAATAATACATAATGCATCACATTAGTCTTAAAAGCAGGCCAGATTTCACGCACAATATAATTTTGCAGTAAAACAAATTACTCAACAAATATTAGCAATTGAAAGAAATGCGAATTTAAAACAAAGCATAAGAAAGCATATATAAACTGGATTTAATATATGATGCAAAATGCATGAAATACGATGTCACGATACACGAGACGTAACTGTAGTGAAATTCTTTCAAATCATTTTAATTAAAATTCTTCAATCACTGATTGGGAACGGATATTAAATGCCATGATTAATTGAATTTCGTAACAAAATTTAAAAAATAAAAATAAAAATTAAATTAAATTTAAAACAAAATGAAGCCGAGTTCAACGAGCCAATTTTGCACAAATGCTTCTCAACTTTCGAAGAAATTAAACAGACATACTGTCTTGAAAGCTATCCTTCATCTCCAGAAGCTGAACAACTGTTCCGCCAATAGCCTCAAAAAGTATCTCGCAAGTCAATACAACGTTGACTGCAACATGCTTGATGCAACCATCAAACCTGTCATGAAATCCGCCATGGATCGCAACATTCTGAGCAACCTTGCTCACACCGCAAAGATTTCAGAAACTAAAAGACGCAGGAAATCTTCCGGAGGCAAAAAACGAAGGAAGTCATCTAGAGGTAAGAAACGCAGGAAATCCTCTGGTAGGAAACGACGTAAAAGCTCTGGTGGAAAACGTAAAAGAAGGAAATCCAGAAAATGTGCTGCAGCAGATGAATGATCAGAAAAATTATACACAGATAAGACTCTCAAAACTTAAAAAACAGTATTTTAGTAGTAAAACAGTAAAACAGTGATCCACTAAAATATTTTGCTTTTAAATATTTCACTAAATTCTTAATAAATAGTCAGTTTAAAGTGAATGTGTCATTCTTTTCTTCTTGGTGTATATCTTTTGAGGATAAAAATGTAGAAAAGTTGGCAAAATCTCAAAATAGGGACCATTGTGATTTGGAAACTCTTTTGTGGCCCTCTGAGCAATAAGTCGCCAAATGTGGAACTTGTGTCCCCAGGTGTGGTTTCTTGTACTATGTGCAATTCACTTTACTTACAAGGCAACCCATTACTTGGCGTCCTTTGGTAAAAAGATTTTTTGACGCCAAACAAAGGCTATTCTGCGTTTTTACCGAAAAGTTATTAAATAAAATTTTACATCTTTAAAAACTTTAATTTCCTATTAACTTTTTATTTTTCATTATTTTTGATATCTTACTTTTTTATTTTGAATTAAATATGCATAAATTTAATTATTATGCTTTGTAAATGTAATAAGCCGTCGCATATTTGAATTTCAGCAAATGTAAAAAAAAAAAGATGAGGCTATATTTACTTTTTATCGAATTGTATTTATTGTTTAGGAAACGTAGGAAATTTTAAAATTAAAAAAATGGCCAAACGCCAAAATAGGGTCCATTGGAATTTGGCACCTTTCTTTCTGGCGCCAACCGGTACCCACTGCATGGCCCACTGCATTGGAATTTGACGGCTTTTTCCTGGCGTGAATTGGTATCAACTGGCATTGACGTTAGGTGAAGTTTAATGCCAGCAAGGATTTAATAGCAGTTGATTTTAAAGCTTGTTAAAAAAATTCAACTCTTTGATAGGGAAATGCTACTTACCGTATCATCCAAAGTTGCGTTAAATTACATTTCAGTTTAATACAATTCTCGCACTCACAGCTGCGTTGATTTTTAACTTCATATTTAACATATTTTTTAATATCGAACCTTACTGTCGCTTGATAGTTATTATTTATTTATTGATTGCTTTGGTTAATTTGAATCTTATTATTTTTTAATTGCTGTGGCTTAATTAAATTATAGATGCATATTACAGTTTACATACACATATTATTTCTGAATTCTAATTTATAAATTTTATTAAATATCTATAATCTTTTTATAATTAAAAATAAATCTCTTATTTATTTTTAATTGTAAAAAGATTATATAAGTTCTTTAAATAAATCTCTTATTTTATTAAATTAGTCGACGTATTTATTATGATTAAAAATTTCAAACAGTTAATCTTTTCTAAAAATAATATTTCTTTTATTAAAAATAAAAAAAAAAAAAAAGAAACTAATCCAAAATGTACCTTTTAATTATTTTAGTCCAGTATATTTAATTAGAAAATTTAATTTTCTGCAGCTGAAAAAAAACTTTTTTTTTTTAATCCACTTTTTTTTTAGATACAAAAAGTATAACACAAAAGCATAACACTTCTCTTTGTAGATCTCTCAGTAAATATTCTACGTTACAATTATAATCAACATATGTTATGTATGTTGTTCACATACAATCTTTCGATAAATGTTCTATATTACGATTACAATCAACATATGTTATGTAGTATGTTGTTCACAATACAATCTTTCGATAAATGTTCTATGTTACAATTACAATCAACATATGCTATGTATGTTGTTCACAATACAATCTTTCGATAAATGTTCTATGTTACAATCAACATGTGTTATGTAGTATGTTGTTCACAATACAATCTTTCTATAAATATTCTATGTTACAATTACAATCAACATATGTTATGTACGTTGTTCACAGTACAATCTTTCGATAAATGTTCTGTATTACGATTACAATCAACATATGTTATTTATGTTATTCTCAATACAATCGTTCGATAAATGTTCTATATTACAATCCAAATTAATGATGTTGGTTGTATAATATTCATATACATAACTTAACCACACATTAAAGAACTAAAAAGTGTTAACTCCAAAAGATAAAATTAATCGTTGATTTATATTAGCATTAAGAGTTTAAATTAATGAAAATTAACAGTCTTTCCGTCTCTAGTAGATACACAAGGCAATTGAAGGCAGGATAAGTACCATAAAAACACAAAACAGTAGAACATTAGTAGGAAACCATTGCAATATACTAGTATAGTCAGTTTAATAAAATAGAATATAGAACAAATATGTGACTATGGTTTAAAAAAAAAAAAGGGCTCGGCCGGGATTTGAACCCGGGACCTCTCGCACCCAAAGCGAGAATCATACCCCTAGACCACCAAGCCTTGCGTCGTAGGACATATGATATCTTTAAGGGGAAAAATAATTAAAATGAGTTCCGAATTAAAAGTTAAAAAGTGATGTTATTTATACGATAAAACACTTCGAAAATTTTATTTGTTTATATTACTTATGATATGTCAAGTATTTTTCTGCAATTTTTTTCAAGTTATTTTTCTTTTGTGCATATAAAAACAAATGTAAAATAATGTTCTGTAGTTAATCAACCATAATATTCACCAAATTGAATATATTTTTATTAATACTAATTTTCCATTTAATATTTTTTATCATCATTATTTTTAAATTTATTTATGCTTCTGATGAAACGTTATGCTTATATATTCTAATGAACCGTTATGTTTCTGATTTTTAAAAACATTTTAAAAAAATGCTAGGTGTGATAAATATATAAAATTTTTTTTCGATAAAATAAAATTATAAATTAATAAAAAATTGAAATTGTAAATTAAATATTATAATAATTATTACTTCTTTTTACTTAAAAATATAGAAATTCTTAAAATTAATTAATATTAAAAATACAAGTTAGAAATACCAATTAAACTTTTAGAGAAAACCTTTTCATTCTGTTATTGTTTACAGTCAATTTTTTATTAATTTTAGAATAACTATACTACTGTGATCAAAAAGTAAGACTAATTTTTTTTTTTTTTTCAAAAACTCTTCCCTTATTCTTCAAAATTTATTTCATCGCCTTCAAAGTAATCCCCACCGGACACAATGCAGTTACGCCAACTTTTTTTCCAATCCCCAATGCATGCTAAAAAGCCATCGGCAGGGGATGATCTTCAAAGCGCTCGGCAATTCACGTTGAATCTCTTCAATCGACTCAAAACGGTATCCCCGGAGTGGTGTTTTGAGTTTAGGGGAATAGCCAGAAGTAGCACGGTATGAATACGGTGGTTGTGGAACGATATGGGCTTCATTTTTGGCGAAAAGTCACGAAGGATCAATGCAGTGTAAGCTAGCGCATTGTTTTCGGTACCAATCGAGATTTGACGCTTTTGAGGGCCAAAATAGAATTGACCGATCCTTTTAAAATTCCAACATCAGCAGCAAGGTCTTTAATTGCAAATCGACGGTTTGCAAGCACCAAATCTTTAATTTTTTGGACTTGAGCTTCGGCGGTTGAGGTTGATGGTCGGCCAGACAGCTCTTCGTCTTCCACGCGTTCTCTGCCTTCTTTGAACTGCTTATTCCACTTCTAAACATTTCTTTCGATATAGGAATGCTCACCGAATGCCTTCTCCAACATTCTATACCTTTCCACGAACAAAATTGAATGCAAGTTCTTTGCTCAATTGATTCAGACTCAATTATTTCAGACAAAGCCATGCGTAATTCAAACATTAATGAATATTTTTATGTGAAGGACAGTGGTAGCAACCTAAAAAGAAAAATTGAAATTCCATACGCTTCGGGAATTTTAAATTGAAAATTGGTCTTAGTTTTTGGACACAGTAGTATTATATTTAAACAATTTTAAGCTGAGATGCTAAAAATATAATAAAATCTCAACAATAAAATACAATGTCACGATGCTTATGTTTGTATAGAAATGTAGCAGTAATGATTTAAGCTTGCTCTTCTTTATACTTTCTACATAAAACAACCTACAGTAAAAAGTAGGTAAATTAAGTTTATGGTTGATAACTTTATTATATTTGATAATGGCAAACTTCACAACACCTCTAATTTAATGCTCTTCATAACCAGAAATAAAAATGTGTTTGCTATTTTCAAGTTTTAAAGGCCTTGCCGATTTTCTTCTGTTGACATTTATGCATATCTCTGAACGAACAACCACACTTTTTACGAGTATGATCTAAAAAAAAAAAAAAATCCCTGCCTTTTTTTGATGATGCTTTTATGAAAGCGAATGAATTTTTTCACACCTGTTCTTTACATATAAAACTTAATGGCAATCACGATGATGACGATGCATTGTATAGGTGGAATTACAACAAAGGAAAAAGCCAGACATACTTGTTTGCTTTTTTTTTAAAATACATTTACATTACGAAAGCTAAAAGTCTTAATGTAAAAGAAGCTCAACATTACAATGTTTAAAATGTACATTTTTAGCTTTCATATTATACAATATAATTTTTTGTCTGTTCCTGTAATCACTATAAAAATTAATTTTTAAACATTCAAAAACACTTTATTCACTTTCACAACTAATACTTATGATTTAAACACACTTCAATAGCATTAGATCAATATTTTTCAAGAAATATTTTAATGTTTTACTTTTTGAAATACTAAGCAAGTGCGAAACATTGGTTGCATAGAAAATAATTATTTTATAATTGGAAACAAATAAAATGTCAATCATAAAATATAACTGCTTATATACTGTAAATCAGTAATTTAACTAGGTGCAGTATTTTAAATGTAAATCTGTAATTTTTTTGGAATTACTTACCTGTTTAAATTTCAAAATTTAATACACACACATATATAACGAAGTAAATTTCTTATTATCTAATTATGTTCCTGTAATCACTGTAAAATTAATTTATATACATTCAAAAACACTTTTTACACACTCACAGTTGTTAATTATGATTTAAACATACTTCAATAGGCAATAGATCAATATTTTTCCAAGCAAGATTTTAATCCTTTTTTGTTTTTAGAAAGTATGCACGAAAGTATGAAATTATCATCAAAGAAAATCCAAATATATAAAAGAATTTTTAAAAAATAAATAAATATGTATTTGCACAATAAAAAATAGGAATCTGTGTAGAGTTCATCAATGGAAAAAATGGGATTAATTAAATAGATTAGAGTAATGGCGTGGGAATTAAATGGGCATTAAAAGACGTGAGGAAAATTTTAAGGCTTTGATAAATTACTGAATTTACTTAAATGTCTTTTAATTTCAATACTATAATCTTAAAATATAATTTTAATAATAATCTTAAAATATTTTAATATTTATACTGGAAATGAAAAATATTTATTTCTAAAAACAGCAAAGCAAATATATACAAACGCAGCGTGAATAATTTAAAAAAAAAAATTTCATTATTTTTAATTAATTAATTCTGAATTGTTTTTAGATTTAATTTAATTACTTTTTAGATTTTTCAATTATAATTGTTATGCTTCAATAACAGATACATTAACTTATAAAAAATAACAAATTTCAATATAAATTAAAACTCCAATAAATTGATCCTTATTTTTTCATCCCTTTTTTCAAGCAAGCTTTTTTTTTTTTTTTTTAGTTTTAATGAAAATTCACTACAATCTTCAAATAAATTTTATCGAAATTATTTTGGTACAATAACAAATACTTTATTAAACGACAATATGTTTTTTTTAACCATCCACTAAAATGCTTTTAATAGCGTGTTTATTAAACGCTTCCTCATTGTAATGACATTGAGTCATACCAACCCAATATGTTGCATTTCGTGAAAGACCTCGAAATCTATTGCGTCATCTAATAATAATTACGATTCTTTTTCTTCTTCTCTCATCTGCAATTTCGTCTTTTACCTTTGTTCTTTGTGGACGAAGCCATGACAATAATGCAGTATAAAGATTTGCGTAGAAATCAAATAGCATGATGTTTTAAAATTCTCATATTTCATTTTACGGAATGCTATACTATTAGAATTGCAAAAGGTAATAGTGATTTTTTACTAACTAACTAGTCTAACTATTTCAACCATCTGAGTCAAGAATCAGTAGGTAAGTTTGCTTAATTAGATATATTTGTTTCAATTGCTAGAATTTATACTATTACATTAAAATATTACGATTTAACTAAATAATGAATTATTCCAAGTAGATGTGTGTATTAGTATATCATATTTGAATCACAGCGAATTACGCTGTACGAAAATTAATTAAATTAATTTTGAGCCTAAGCGAATATTTTGAGCTACCTTGTATTTATCCCATGGCAAAAACAAATTAATGAATTCAATCGTGAAATTGTACATCTAGAAACAGTCCTTGTTTCACGATTTCATATTGTTTTACAGATATTTTATTGGATGTTATCCAGTACCTGGAAGATTGGCGAGTAGTTGTGCGATATTGATTAGTAAATTGCCGCTTGCATTTTACTTTCTGTTTTTTTTTTATTTTCAAAAAGAGTGAATGTTAAAACAGTTTTAGTAATAATAGTAAAGATGTTTTGTATGGTGTTTTCGATTACTCTGATGATTAATCAAAAATTACAGTTCTGATTTTAATGTGCAATCAAAATGGATTAAATTTTTACCCAAATCTATCGTAAATGAAAATTAACTAAGACAAGATGAAATTTATTAAGTATAAATAAATATGCATAGTATAGCATATTTATTTATGCTATATAGCCTATTATAAATTTAGCATGACATATTATAAATTTAGCTTAACTAAGACAAGATGAAATTTATTTAACTTAAGCTTATTAATTTATATATCATCTTAATATCAGACTTCATCTTTATTGCTACATTGTCATATGCAATTGCAAGGCATATTTTCGATTTTAGTAAAAAAAAATATATATAATAACGTTAAAAAATGATTTTAAGAGTTAATTTATACAAAATAATATCCTTGAAATTTCTATTTAATAGGTTACTGCAGACGTTGGATATTATTTGGTCAAATATTTAACATGTTAATTACCAATATGTGGATAAAAATAACGATTATATTGATAATATGATAATTTGTTTCAGAATTTTTTTTTTCTGATTTTGAAATTTTATAACTATAAAACTCATTTTTAGATCTAAGAAAATATTTGTTTTTTTTAACAAAATTTTCAATAATACGATTTAGATATACATAAGAGCTGAGAAAAGTGTAATATATGAATACTGACATCATTATGATACAGCCAATTCTAGAGCAATTTATGGTGCCAAAGTGAAACCAATTGTGCTAATTAAAATTGCACTCATCTTTATGGCTACTTTATCATATATGTGTATGGTATATATGCTCATTATAATCCTAATAACAGAAGAATCTACTTCAGATTAACCTAATTTTGTATATGATACACACAATTTTATTCATGTAAAACTTAATCGTAGGTCAGAGTATATGTTTATCTTCTATCGAAATTGTCAATATGATTTAGAAATATTTAATAATTGCGAAATATGGAATAGTTGAGAACTGGTGATTTATTTAATAGGTGATTTGGTCCCCTATTGGATAAACGGTTTCGTTACTCCAATTGTCACAATCGTTATCGGGTCTCTTCGTTTCCGAAAGTAGCGATTATAACATTGTTGATGGTGGATTCAGTCCTCCTGAAAACTAACTGCGTTTGTTGCCAATGGGTCACAAGTCTGTAATTGAAAATTTGGAGATTCACAATCAAGATTGGCATATGATCTAATGTGTAATTCAATGGAATTCTCTAAAAACGCTTAGAATTGGTATTGCTGTATAGTTGACGGAAAATGTTCGATTAACCTAAGAAAACAAAACAAAAAAAAATATCATTAGTAATGTTTTAACTTCATTTGTTACAAATTAAAGATACTTCGCGATACATTTTTTCTTCTTTTTCTTCAAAGACGTAGCAGCCTCATGGTGGGCCAAGGCCATCTACCTAGTGGCAGAACGATATATTCAATATATATTTGAAAAACGGTTACAGTAACCATTAATTAAAAAAATTAATTAATCGAGGAGATAATTATTATTATAATATTTAATTAACAGAGATTATAATTATTATAAAAAATAATTAATCGATATTATAATTATTATAAAAATTAATTAATCAAGATTATAATTTTTTTCGTTAAATAAAATAATATTTTTCTTTAATCAGGTAAATACTTTTTTAAACTTATTTAACTTTTTTGAAACGATAAGTTATAATAAAATTCAAAATTGTGCTTTTTAATATTGGTTGGCCATTCTGCTGAACACAAAACTTCATGTGTTTTTTTTTTTCGTGCCAAATTCAATTCACTAAGAATGTATAAATTATGCAGTTATTAAGTGACCAAGCAAAATATTATATAAAATTTGATTTATCATCACGACATTTTTTTTTGTCCAAACCGAAAAGAATAAAACTCCTATTCCTTGGTGTCACGTGATAAGATATATTCTCATTACATGAATGATTACCATTTTAACCAGAAAAGAAGAATAGAAAGATTTCTGATTTTAAAATTAACCAGTTACTCGCGTGATTAGCGAAAGAGTGTTTGTTTTCCAGGGTTACGCGATGAAGCACAGTGCTTCTTTTTCGCCATTGTATTTAAAAAGGTGATTGAAATTCTAGGCTGTGAAATGAATATAACGTAAATCACAAAAGGTATGTAAGTCTTTCCACACAATTTTCGGCGAGATACTACAGACAGATGCTGCTTGTATGATATTAATTTCAGAAATTTCGCTCTAGAAGGTACTTAGGAAATATGTAAGTAGTGTTTGTATCATATTATTAATTAATTTAACTGTTAATTTATTTAATTTCAATGTGCTGTTTATTTTTATTTATTTTTAATGAGTATCAACAATTTCAATAACAACAAGTATCATTTTTAATATGAGTGTTTATAATTTCTTTTTTTTTTTTTAAAGATGAAAAATGAAAGATGTTACTTCATGTATCCTGTTTATTTTAACAAAAATTAAGAAATAGTTTAAATGCACAGCTTATTTTTATTTTTATTTAATGAGTATCAACATTTTGATAACAACAAGTATCAATTTTAATATGAGTGTTTATAATTTTTTTTTTTTTGCATTAAATGAAAAGATGTTAAATTGTATCAAGTTAAATGTTTAATGCATCCAGTTTATGACAACAAAATGATGAAATAATTTAAATGAACTGTTTATTTTTATTTTTATTTAATGATTATCAACGTTTCTATAACAACAAGTATCCTTTTTAACATGAGTGTTTATAATTTTTTTTTGCATTAAATGAAATGTCATTTCATGCATCCAATTTATAATAACAAAAATTAAGAAATAATTTAAATGTACTGTTTATTTATATTTTCATTTAATGAGTATCAACTTTTCAATAACAACAGGTAACATTTTTAATATCTTATAAATATTTTTGCAATACATGAAAAGATGTTACTTCATGCATCCAGTTTCTTATAAAAAATAAGAAATAATTTTATGTACTGTTTATTTTTATTTTTATTTAATGTTTATCAACATTGCAAAACATCGAGTATCATTTTTAATGTGAGTGTTTATGCATTTTTTTTTTGCCTTAAATGAAATCTATGTTACTTCATGCATTCAGTTTATTATAACAACAAAATTAAGTAAAATAATTTTAATTTACTGTTTTTTTTTAAATTTATTTTTAATGCGTATCAACATTTCTATAACAACAAATATCATTTTTAATATGAGTGTTTATAATTTTCTTTTGCATTAAATGAAACAACCTGTTTATTCTATAAGAAATTCCTGTATTAATGGACTGTTTATTTTATCATGTATCAACATTTTATAATGAAGTTTTTTTTTTTTTTTTTTGACATTAAATGAAAAGATATTAAAATTATCATGTTAAAGTTTCATGCATCCAGTTTATGAACAAAATTAAGAAATAATTTAAATGTTTTATTTTTTAATTTTTAATGAGTATCAATATTTAAATAACAACAGGTATCATTTTTAATATAAGTGCTTATAAATATTTTTTGCATTAAATGAAAAGATGTTACTTCATGCATCCAGTTTATGATAACAAAAATTAAGAAATAATTTAAATGCACTGTTTATTTTTATTTTTTAATGAGTATGACATTTCAATAACAACAAGTATAATTTTTATTATGGAGCATTAAATGAAAATATATTAAAAACATGTTAAATGTCATGCAATCCAGATGATAACAAAATTAAGCAACACTGCTTATTTTTAATAATAGTATCAATATTTAAATAACAACAAGGTACTTGTTTTAATATGTGCTTATAAATATTGGCTTTGATATTTTTGCATTAAATGAAAAGATGTTACTTCATGCATCCAGTTTATGATAACAAAATTAAGAAACAATTTATATGCACGTTTATTTTTATTTTTATTTAATGATATCAGCATTTCAATAACAACAAGTATTGTTGTTATGGAAACAATGTTTGAATAATATGAGTGCTGATATATCACGATTTATATTTTGCTTTAAATGAAAGAGTTATTTATTATTATAACAAAAATTAAGAAACAATGGACCCATATGTACTGTTTAAGGCATTTTATTTAATGATTATCAGCATTTGTATAACAACAAGTATCGCTTTTTAATGGCATAGTGCTTTTATTTTTTTATTTTTTTTCAAGAAAAATGATATTATTTCATGCATCCAATTTATAATAACAGAAATTAAGAAATAATTTATTTTCATTTCCCAAAAATATGCATATAAGCATTTGGATAATAATGCATATAAACATGCATACTTTAGCTTTATATAATTTATATGTACATTAATAAGAATCAATCTGCAGAAATAAAATACGTTAGTTTTATGTATATTAAAAATATTTTAATTGAATAACATTCAAATGTATCAAAACAACCTTGAAAATAATTAACATTTGTTTCGCTAAAACAGCAGTAATAAACGCAATGAAAATAACAAAATTATGCAAGCATTGTAGCAATCTTCTCATTTCAATTTAAAAAGCTAAAGAATATATAAAAAATTCTTCCCTGATTAAATAAATTTCTACATAATAATTCCTCATGATATAAATCAAATGTGACATAAAGTAGATAAACAAATTTTTGAGTCGACATTCCTGTTTTACATGGTTTATGCTTTAATATTTCGACTAGATCAAGATTCAATAAAAATTAATTACTAGTTAACTCATTTGTGGAAATTAAATTTTTTTAAATTCTTAATACAAAAATTTAGCTTTTTTAAAAATCGATTTGTAAAAATCTGAAAATACAATAGTTTTATATTAAAAATATTATTGAATTATGTTCAAATGCATCAAAATAATATTGAAAATAATTAACTTTTGTTTCGCTAAAACATCAATAATAAACTTTTGTTAATAACAAAATTTCACAAGAATTGCATAAATTTTCTCTTTTTCAACTAAAAAGCGAAAAATACATTCAAAATTCTTCCTGATTAAATCAATTTCTACATAATAATTCCTCATGATATAAAATCAAATGTGACATTAAGTTGGTAAAAAATGTTTTTTGCTGTCGTTCCTTCTTTACATGGTTTATGCTTTAAAAATTCGACTAGATTAGGATTCAATAGAACATTAATTATTAATCAACTCATTAGTTGAAATTTAATTTATTTTAGTTCTTAATACAAAAGTAATACTTTTGAAATTAAAATAGCAATCAATATACGTATTATTATATCATAGATAATTTCAGATTCTGTTAAACAAAAATTAAACCCAGTGAAATAACAGAAATATAAATTATCTACTACATCAAGCATATTTTATCTTTCAGAAATATGAATCACACCTAAATGAAGAATTTGTCACCGGATATCATGGATGGTATCGCTGTCATCACAAGCAATGGGAACTGCATGTCCTCACAAAGTGTCACAGATATTGTTCCACAAAAAGATGTCAACATAAAAGTGTACAAGAGAAGACTGTGGATGCTTTGTCTCTTCAGCTTCTTGTCCATGATGAGTGCTATGCTGTTTCCGCAGTATGTGTCCATGGCCAACATGACAATGTGCTTCTACGATGTGAGCATGGAAGCAGTCAATTGGAGTGGTATGATATACATGCTGGTCTATGCTGTCTTCGCATTTCCAATCTCTTCTGTGGTTAATTATCTGGATCTTCGATGGACTGTTATTTGTACAGCGTTTTGGAATGTTTTAGGTAAAAATTATGATTTTTTTATTATTGTAAAAATAATACTACAATACAAATTTATTTGTGTTGTAACTTTATACCATAATAACTTAAAAAGTAGCCAAGTGCAATACGTTTAATGTGAATTACTCAGTGGTGGTAACCATTTTGGATCACTTAAGTATTTCTTTTCCCACAATACGTAATAGAATTTTGGATAGTAGTAAGTATTATTTTTAATTAATACTAGCACATGCTATTTTTTTTTCCTTTCGATTAAGATTTTCAGAAAAGTGATTAAAGTGTCATCAATGGTATTATAAATGTTTTTAATAAAAAGCTCAATAATAGAATTTTTGATATTATTGGCACAATCATTAACCAAAATTATTAAACACAGTAGAATTATATTTTTTTCCGTTGTTACATTCTTTTAATGGACCAGTTTAAGTTATGTATTACATTATAGTTCTTTATAGTATGATAATCATTAACATATAAATTTACACAATAATTAAAATTATAAAAAATTTTGAACACTATATGTAATAAAAGCAAATTACATGATTTCTATTATTGATAATATTTCATAGAAATCAAATTTGCGAAGAATTTAATCGAATTGAGGTAAACTTTTCAACAACATTGTAATTCATCATTTTAAGATTTGTAATTAATTGTTAACGTTAAACCTAAATTGGTTCCTTTTAAAACTTAATCTTTTTATGATACGAATACAAGTAATTTAGGAAATTAGCACTACCGAGATGAAAAGTCAGGAATTTTCCTCAAAGTCATACTTTCCAAACAATTACGTATAACATAGCAACGCATGACTCTGAATTCGCTGCCATCTGCCAGTAGGTAGACAGCCTTAGACCCATCATGGGGATGTTGTGCCAATGAAGAAGAATTTGCTTTCACAATAAATATTAAAATTTTATTCACATAATAAATTGTTTCCTTGCTTAAAACTAATTTTAAATAAGTAGGCCATTTAAGCATAGAAACTTACATTTAGAACATTGAATAGTTTGAATTGTTATCATTCAAATTATAAATGTGCAGTTGTTATCTTTTCGCATCTTCTGTATTTTGTAAGGACATGATAATTAACCCTAAAAGGAATAACACTTTCTGAAGCAACTAAGTGTTTATTTATAAGTTAAAATAATGCTTTCTTCTCAAAATAATGCTTTTATTTAACTTCCTTATCGATTGCGTATTTTCAAGAAATCATTTTTTTGTGAAACATCTCATTAATTTTTTCCATCTGAGCCATTATTTATTTTCGTCTGAAAAGATGACATTTTCCTAGAAATTTACGCACATATTAATGGATGGTTTCGTAAACCTCAGGTGTTTCCATCAGTTTCAGATCCAAAAGCTTTTATCTCGGGCCGTCATGTCAGACAACTGAGAAATTTATGAGTACATTTACACATGTAGTGTGTGTTTTGGGAGATTTATAATAACTAATTGTTTTCTACTATTATGAAATCTGTTTTCTGATTTTTGCATTTCAGTAGTCAGCGAATATAAAACCATTAGCAAAAAAAAAAAAATTATATTCATTCTTTCTTAAAATAGAGTAATCTTACTTTCTTAAACATTTCCGCGATAATAATAATTCTTTATACTACTTGATAATTCTTGATTCTTCCACGATAATAATAATAGTGATTTCTTCAAACCTTTTTTGGATCAAATGTTGTTGAAATTTAGTTATAATTTTTTTTGTATTCAAAATCATAAACAATAAAATTTTTACTTATGATCAAAATCAGTGTTGTTTAGTTGTGTTTTTGAAACAGAAAGTACTCATTATTTTGTTCAGTTGAATAAATTTCATTTTGACTGTCACCATGATGTCTTATTTATTTTGTATAAATTTTTTTAATCCATTTAAGGCTGTGTTTACGAAAACGCAAATTTACATAAACTACATCGATAAATTTTTCAAATCTCTTTCACTGAATGTTTTTTACTTTTCGTGTGATAATATTTTATAACGATTAGTCATTCTTTTTAGATAATTTTGCACATTTTTTCTGTACTTTTGTGTTATTTTCATCAATGTCATTAGAAAACATTTATGAAGATATATTTTCATCCGATTAACCAATAACTTTGCATGTAGAAAATGTATATAATTTGCATATATGACAGGTTTAAAAAGGTTATCAGAAAAACAATCATAATATTGCGTTTTTGCAACCTTTTGTAACTCGAGGGTATAATTATTATTTTTTTATTATTATTTTTCCCTTTTGTTCTCTTAGTTAATTTTTTTATACGAATAAAAATTAAATTTTTGTTCATTTTCTTCAATTAGAAAGCTGTTTTGCTTAATGAGTTAATGAAAAGAAATACAGTAACATATGAATTTAAAAATTTAAAAATGCACTGCATTTGCTGTCTATAATATAATTTTTTAACATACACTGAAGTGACAAAAGTCATGGGATAGCAATATGCAAATTTTCAGATGGCAATAGCATCGCAAAGAACAGGTATAAATGCGCAGTGCTTTCGCAGAGCTTTCATTTCTGTTCAAGTTATTCATGTGAAGAGGTTTTGACGTGATGATGACCGCACGACGGGATTAACAGACTTTGAACGCGGAATGTTAGTTGGAGCTAGACGCATGGGTCATGCCATTTCGGAAATCGTTAGGGAATTCAACATTCCCAGATCCACTGTGTCAAAGAGTGTGCCGAAGTATGACATTTCAGGCATAACATCCCACCATGGACAGCGCAGTGGTCGACCGCCTGACCACTTAACGGCCGAGACCGGCGACGTCTGCAAAGAGTCGTAAATTCTAACAGACAAGCAACACTGCGTCAAATAACCGCAGAAATCAATGTAGGACGTACAAGGGACTTGTCTGTTAGAACTGTGGGGGAGAAATTTGGCTTTTCTTGGGCTATTCCAGCAGAAGACCGACTCGAGTGCCTTTACTGACAAAGAACAGAAATCTTGCAGCGACTTTCGTGGGCACGTGTTATATCGGTTGGTCCCTAGATGAATGGAAAACCGTGGCCTGGTCGATGAGTCACGATTTCAATTGGTAAGCTGATGGTAGGGTTCGAGTGTGGCGCAGACCATGAAGCGCCATGGACCCAAACTGTCAGCAAGGCACTGTTCAAGCTGGTGGTGGCTCCGTAATGGTGTGGGCTGTTTTCATGGCATGGACTTGGTCTCTGGTGCGACTGGACCGAACATGGAACTATTGACTGAAAATGCTTATGTTCAGCTACTTGGAATCACTTGCAGCCATTCATGGACTTCATGTACCCAACGATGGGATTTTTATGGATGACAATGCGCCATGTCTCGGGCCACAACTGTTCGCGATTGGTTTTGAAGAACATTCTGGACAATTCAACGAATGATCTGGCCACCTAGATAGCCCGACATGAATCCCATCCGAGCATTTATGGGACATCATCGAGAGGTCTGTTCGTGCCCAAAATCCTGCACCATCAACCCTTTCACAATTATGGACGTCTATCGAGCCAGCATGGCTCAATATTCCTACGAAGACTTCCAACGACTTGTTGAGTCCATGACACGTCGAGTTGCTGCACTTCGTCGGGCGAAAGGAGGCCGAAACCACTACTATTAAGAGGTATCCATGACTTTTTTTATTTCAGTGTATATTTTGTGAACAAAATAGGAGGGAAGACTTTTTAAAAGAGTTTCAAACTTTTCAGAAAATCAGAATTTGGAGACAGTTTGTGCTTAGAGAACAAGGAATACAAAAATTTGATGGTTCAGCATAGAATAAATGTATGGGCCTTTCAATATAGATGTATTCGGAATAAAAATCAAACTGGTAAACGGTTCATTGGACTATTGCTGCAATGGTGTCTTTAAAAAAGACAAATCAATGAAGGATGCATCTCAGCAAGGAATCTAGCCACCCTCAAGTTCAATGGCGGCTTGGGACACTATTCGGCAAAGCATCATCAAACAATAGTGCAGATCAGATGCCAGATTTTTGCCTAATCTTCCATCTCATTTGTTCATCAATCTATTTTCTGGATATGCCTCAGTGAAAATGGACATGTCAATGGTGACTCTTCAAAAAGAATCTAACTGGTATACTATGAGATTTAAATCATAAAAAAGAGCAATGAATAACCTGTTCAATTATTATCCATATTTTCCAGCAGCTTTTTCAAAAAAAGCATTCCTGCGTAGTAAGACATTAGCAATACGTAATGTGTGAAAAGTAAC
>BPLR01019881.1:0-136716 GCA_021605095.1 Caerostris extrusa
AATGAATAACGTAGTCTTTTCTTAAGCGGCATTTTTGGAAATTTAAAAATAAAAGTGTGAAGTTCAATGAGAAACATTCCCTCTATATACTTTCTTTTTCTCCCTCATACTATATTTCCCTTCTGGACTCACTACTATAACTATTATATTTCAAACATTCGGGACCAGATAATTGGGCAATTCTTGTGAGGGGGCCGCTCAAAACGAGTACAGCAGTATAAAAAATGACATCAACCGTGAATTGAATTATTCAGAATAAAAAATGAAGAATTGCTGAATTTCTCAGGTGGACTACGATAACCATAAAAAGGAATCGATGATATACACTCATGTTCATAAATTAAGGATAATTCAGAATCACACTGAAGTGAACTCTAAAATAAAAATTTCACCTGTAGAATTATCACACATCTTGAAAAGAATATGCAAATTACAGGGAAACCACAGATGGCGCGGATAGTACGTCACAATGACAAGAGTGTAGAGAGGGGTATATAAGGAATGGTGGCAAAGAAGTAAATTCACAACGCTTTAAAAGCTTTTCAGTGCAATAACCGCATGATTAATGGCACAACATTTGGATGATTTTGCACCAGTAGAATTATCGGACGACTGGAATGTGGACGTACCCAGCTGGAAGTATCGAGGAACTTGGAATCGCCCAGAGTGTCATCTCCAGGCTTTGGCAACGATTCCAAGGTGATGGTAATGTGAGTAGATGTTACAGCACAGGTCGCCACCGAGTTACAACGCCGAATGAGGACCGGTATTTAGCAGTTATTGCCAAAAGAAACAGACGGTGCACAGCATCACACCTGTCTCGTCAGCTCTCTTCAGCTACCGGTACGACAGTTTTCAAGGCAGACCGTGTACAGACGCTTAGGGCACATTGGTCTATATGCTCGTAGGCCTGTCAGATGTGTTCCACTTACCGCAACTCACTGTCGCCTGCGATTAACCTGGGTAGAGAGCATACATTGTGGACACCGCAACAGTGGTCTTGTGTGATGTTTTCCGACGAGTCCAGGTTTAGTTTGCAGTCTGATTCTCGCCGGACTTTCATATGGAGAGCGCCAGGTACCCGTTACCACCAAGAGAACACCATTGAACGACACCGTTACGATGGTACAGGATGGCTCGTTTGGGGGAGGAATTATTCTTGGTTCCAGAACTGACCTGCATGTTCAGAGTGTAACGATGACAGGCCACATCTATGGGGATGTCATTCTGGAACAACATGTACGTTTGTTTCGGGGCGCCATGGGGGCTGAATTTCTGTTTATGGATGACAACGCCCGTCCTCACCATGCAAACATTGTAGACGAATGCCTTCAATTGGAAGATATCACCCGTATGGATTGGCCAGCATACTCACCGGACTTGAATCAATAGAGCATGTGTGGGATATGTTTGGCCGACGAATTGCAGCCCGTCAACCCCCTCCCACTTGTCAATCGGAACTTCGGAGGGCATTGCTTGATGAGTGGTGTAATATTCCCCAAGATCAGATTGATAATTTGATACTCAGCATGCCTAGGCGTTGTAAGGCCTGTATTGCATCGTCCGGGAGAAATACTCTATATTAACCATCATACTAACCATGTTATACTGTTTTTTTTGTAAATAGGTTCTTTTTTGAATAATAAATTCTATTTATTAAACAAAAGGTAAAAGAGGAAATTTGACTTATTTGCAAAGTCAAATTTGTTTTGCTTCTGTCTCTTTCTTTTGCCTGAATTTCATTATCTTAATTATGGACATGAGTGTATTTTATATATCCATGGATTGATGCTTAGAAATGTAAGTTCTCCAGAATTTACAAATAATGATATGTAACAATGATTCGTCCTACACACTAGAAGAGCGCCCTATGTGGCGTTGAGGAGAAACAGTCGGTAGTCCTCGAGACTCTCATCCGAGAGGAAGTAATGTGCAACTTCGCTCCCGCTGAAATATTATAGTCTTTCCTCCCAAGAGCGAATATATTTAAGGAAACCCTGCGTATAACTTGGCCAACAGACTCTCACCCAGAGGGAAAGTATATTTCGCGCATCCTGCGTGTAGTTGAGTGTCGGCTTTTCGGGTTAGAAGTGGGATCCTTCCCCGAATCTATAATAGCATGTTTTACTATATAAATGTGCTGAGCCTGTCTGATATACGTACGTGTGCATACATCGTATACGTATGCAACTGCATATGTGTGTGTGTACGTGTCCGTAATTGTATGTGTATATGTGGTGTTTCTGTGTGTCAATAAAGCTGTGAGTTCTCAAACTTATGTCTCTAAGAGTATCTCAACTCGATCACACCGTTAAAAACTAGTTGTCCAACCTGTACTCTACAAATAATAATAATAGTAATAATAATAATAATGAATTGATTTCACATAGTTAATATAATGCGTTTAAAAATGAGATGAATACTAATGAAAAAGAAATTATATTAGAGATCATCCTTTATAATAATCAAGCAGTATACGCGAGAAAAACTTCTAACGTGTTAATAACATTTTCTCCAAAATAGCCACCTTATTCATAAATAAAAATATTAATGAGCCTCATTCCAGACAGCACAGAAAACAAGACAGCGCGGATCTCATCTTTATTACCCTAGCTTCACTCCTTTCTGTTCCCAAACAGCAGTAAATCAGCATCCCGCAAAAACCACATATCTCGCCAAAGTGTAAAAGCAAAATTACGGCAGGTAGCATACAGAAAGAAAAGTTTAGTATCCTCCACCAAGAATGGAATTTCTCCTGCCAGGGAGAACTAGACGATTTCATTTCGATATCGATCTGCAGAAGTCTGCCCGGAGGCGAACAAATCAGAGATATAAATCATGAAAGAAAATCACTGTGAAAGAAAGTTAGTAACAACTAAAACTGTAGTGCAACAGAAAATGATATAATTCTATTTCTGGATCCCGCGGTCTGTCATTTAGCGCTTGTTTTTGAGAAGTAATGATTGGAGTCAAGAATTCCGATACTTTGGAACGTAATAGTTGTGATAAAAGCTAAAAAGTAGAATACATTCTGGTATTCCCATGCGAATTTTTTGTTAAGTGGTTTATGAAATAGTAATTGAGTTTAGTGTATCAATTTATTAAGTTCTGTTTTATAATTCCGTAGAGAAAATTTTGCTTTACACTTTTTCGCTTTTTTTTAAAAATGGTTTATGGAATAGTAATTGCGTTTAGTGTAGCAATTTATTAAGTTCTGTTTTATAATTCCGTAGAGAAAATTTTGCTTTACACTTTTTCGCTTTTTTTTAAATGGTTTATGGAATAGTAATTGCGTTTAGTGTAGCAATTTATTAAGTTCTGTTTTATAATTCCGTAGAGAAAATTTTGCTTTACACTTTTTCGCTTTTTTTTAAATGGTTTATGGAATAGTAATTGCGTTTAGTGTAGCAATTTATTAAGTTCTGTTTTATAATTCCGTAGAAAATTTTGCTTTACACTTTTTCGCTTTTTTTTAAATGGTTTATGGAATAGTAATTGCGTTTAGTGTAGCAATTTATTAAGTTCTGTTTTATAATTCCGTAGAGAAAATTTTTGCTTTACACTTTTTCGCTTTTTTTTTTTAAATGGTTTATGGAATAGTAATTGCGTTTAGTGTAGCAATTTATTAAGTTCTGTTTTATAATTCCGTAGAGAAAATTTTGCTTTTACACTTTTTCGCTTTTTTTTAAATGGTTTATGGAATAGTAATTGCGTTTAGTGTAGCAATTTATTAAGTTCTGTTTTATAATTCCGTAGAGAAAATTTTGCTTTACACTTTTTCGCGCTTTTTTTTAAATGGTTTATGGAATAGTAATTGAGTTTAGTGTATCAATTTATTAAGTTCTGTTTTATAATTCCGTAGAGAAAATTTTGCTTTACACTTTTTCGCTTTTTTTAAAATGGTTTATGGAATAGTAATTGCGTTTAGTGAAGCAATTTATTAAGTTCTGTTTTATAATTCCGTAGAGAAAATTTTGCTTTACACTTTTTCGAATTTTTTGTTAAATGGTTTATGGAATAGTAATTCTGTTTAGTGAAGCAATTTATTAAGTTCTGTTTTATAAATCCGTAGAGAAAAGGGCATATGGTGCCACGTAGATGTGTTTTTGAGATGAATAAATATGTGAAACAGGAAATGGTATAATTCTATTTCTGAATCCCGCGGTCTGTCATTTAGCGCTTGTTTTTCAGAAGTAATGACTGGAGTCAAAAATTCCGATACTTTGGAACGTAATAGTTGTGATAAAAGCGAAAGAAGTAATATAAAAAAAAAAAATTTTTGAGTCAATTCCTACTTTTTTTTATTTCACTATATTCCAGAAAGCCTTTATAAATAATTTTCATTCCTTTTTTAAGTTTATCTGGCGCCATCTATTGGTAGATACATTCAACTTAAATCTAAAAATTTTTAATTAATTAATTAAATTTAATTACTGAATTCATATTTGAAAAACTGTATCAACATCAAGTGTCATCCACTACAAGTTCAAATATCTTTTTTAAAATTGAGTGAAGGAATAACAAGTATTTTATTAACGACTAAAAATTTGAACAAGAAATATATAGGGAAAGTGTGAGCTAATAGAAGGAAATTGAAAAAATAGAACACATTCGGGGATTGCCATGCGACTTTTTTTTTTGTTAAGTGGTTTACGAAGTAGTAACTGTGTTTAGTGTAGCAATTTATTAAGTCTGTTTTATAAATCTGTAGAGAAAAGTACATTTGGTACCACGTAGATTCGCTTTTTGAAAATAATAAATATGTGCAATAGGAAATGATATAATTCTATTTCTGGATCCCGCTGTCTGTCATTTAGAAATTTTTTTGAGAAATTTTATAATTTATTTTATTAATTTTTGAATTAAAAAATATTTAGTTAATTTATAACTAAATTCTTGAATCAAAATTATTTTGTAATTGTATAAAACATATTTAAGGCGTCTTTATATCCACTTTTTTAAATTTATATTATATAATTGTGGAATTTTATTTGTGCTAATTATTTATCCTTATAAGTTTCAAAATTTCCCAAAAAAAAATTTTTTTTTTAGATCTTTTTTATTTATTAATTAATTTAGTTTTTGAATTAAAAAAATAATTAGTTAACTTATAACTAAATTCCCGTCTGAAAATTATTTTGTAATTCTAGGAAATATATTTACTTTACCTTTACATAAACTTTAACTTTTTAATTAATTACGATATTCAATATTATGAATAATGGCCTAATGGAAGAGTGACTAGCCCTCTGTTCTTTCGATGCCACAGATTTCGGGTTCGAATCCCGGCGGTGCCATAGATATTTATAATGGTTCGAAATTCACTTTAAACCGTAGGTCCAGATCTAATATAACTGTAGCAAGTAGGACTGACAACACTATTTCGTAAAAAGAAAACATCTCTCTTCTCAGAATCTGCCAATAGCTAGACGGCCTTGGCCCACCATGGGGCTGTTGTGCCGATGATGTCTGTTTGTTTGACACATCCTGTAATAAAAATTACTATTCCGATTTCAATGAAATTTTGCACAGCCGCAGAACATGAAACAGTTAGTTCCATTTATCCTAATTATTTTTCAGTTAGTTTGATTCTTTCATACTCAGGATCACGCGATAACAGGCCGTTATAGGCTTTTGTAGTTTTTTAACTTTAATCCCTATAATAAATTTTTGTTGGATAACTGGTTTTATCACAAAAATGAACAGCATTCTAAACACTTAATCATGCATGATATTTTGCGTTCATGTAATATTTTACATGCATTCGAGTTTTAAACACAAATATATTTGTTTATAACAGATATATTTGTGTTTATATATTGTGAATATATGTTTGAATATATATGTGTTCTAATATTTTTATCATAAATAAACACCATGAATTATGATTGCTCTGTTATTGAAATATTTAGATAAATTCAATATGAATAAAAAATACTTTAATTTTAATATACACGAGATAAAAAAAAAATCTTAAATACAAATTTAAGGTTTAACTTTATTTCTGCAATTTTATGGGCATTAATAAATATTCATTGAAAATTAAATAAATTTAACAATTTTAATTAACTAATAAATTAATTAAATTAAAATATTTCATGACTGACTGTTAAATAAAGTAATACTTATTTATGTATTTATTTATTTCATTTTAAATAAAGCAAATACCATTTTTAATGTTATAAAAATACTCGCCTGACTTTGTGTTATTGTTGCTTATATCCCTGGTATAGGCCCCTAGATGTCTGGTTCCCCAGACACCCATCGCCGACATGGTCCAAAAGACCATCATATTAATAAAACCAAAAGCAATCTCTATCTCATACATCAACAGGGGCACCAATACAATCAATGATAATGACTTTGTAATAGTTAATATGGTGCTTGGAAAAAAGAGTTAGAAGACTTTCTTAAAGTTCACCTTTTTCTAAATCTATTTATACATGATGTCTCTATATTTTATTTAGAACCTTCTGAGATGGATAAAGTACATTTAGACTATTCGGCTTCACATAAAAAATGATTCGGATAAAAAATGTTTTCCATTTGGCATTGCCCTAGCACTGGAGTTCCAGTATTCTCGCAAAGATTCTTCATTTCACACATTGAAGCAACGGTAGAAAAATGTGAACATGAATTTAATCGATACTCATTTGATCTACGACACTGCAAATTGAAATAAATAAACCACACTTCGCTTGTACAAAGAACTTATTCGATAATGCGTACATAATCTGCAAGCTATTTGTAATTCCACCCTTATTTCAGCCGTAACGTTCGTAATAATTAAGAATATCCTATTTGGCCACCAGTGGATTGTCCATGATGATCAGAGAATCAGCCAGCTTTGTCGCAGGATCTATCTGGACTTGATTACTACTCCTCCTGAAGTCGTATCAAGGCGACTGTGTATGGTGCTCTTTAACAGAGGCAAAAAACTGTATGCACTCATTTGAATAAGACAATGGGAAAATCCGAGAATTTCCAGCCAGGGAATTTCAGAATATACAGAATTCGATGTGCCGGAGATGGCTTGCATTATTCCCCGTTTATGACAATTTGAACACATCATTTGATTTAGTATGTTGGCTATCTTTGATACAATTGACCTTATTATTTTTGTTAATGTATAGTGATTAATAAACCGTCCATTTATTTATATATTGCTACAGTGTAAGAACAGTATTTTTGATCATTTATTGTTATGTAATTCCAGGTCATCTAAGTGTATCCTATCCTTGCAAAACGTTTTTAAACATATTTCTAAAACTTCCCGTATAGTTTTTATTTTGTATGAAATGAGTTTGGTATGGCCTAGTAGATTACGTAACGGTTTTTTTTGATTTGGCGGTCATCTTATGCTAAATAGAATAGGGACCTACAGTTTAACGTGGATTTCGAACCACTAACAAACATCAATGCCCCCGTCAGGATTTGAACCTGAAGCCTGTGGTATCAAAGACCAGAGCACTATCCAATTAGCCATCAGACCGTGTTACGTGACGGATTTCTGATCAGAGGTGAGTTTTGTTGGAAATCTGGCAACTGCAGCTTGTCCGCAAGTATTCGTGCTTCAGATGGAAATGAAAACGATGAATATACAGGCCATAAAGAATTTCTATCGAGCTTAATCGAGTATTGGGAAGGACGGTGCGATATTCAAACTGAAGATATTCGTTCCAAATTGCAATGGCAAAAATTAGGTTGGTTTACTTAGGTAAAACTGAATCTACTTCATGTTTGAGGTTAAGTGTCAAGGGATCTTAGATAACGGTGAAAATTAGTGATTTTAAAACCAAAACAACAAAATTTGCTTTTGAAGCACTGACTTTTTTTTTTTAAAATGATTAAAAAATTATCCTGTTCCACCTAAAAAATCTTAGGTATGTTTGTAAACTCATTGAATAAATTTTGCTTTTAAATAACAAAATCAAAAGAAAATCAAATCATTTAAACTTTAAAGATATTATCAAATAGTGTATAACACTTTACAAAGTATCTTACAATAAGTGGTCAAAAAACTACAATCTTCATTCAGTAAATTTCAGTGAATTTGAGTGAATTTTACTTTTTAAAGCCCTCGTACTTTTACTTTCTTTTATAAACCCGAAATTGCTGCCGCCTTAGATCTCTGTCGCCCATGAGTGCCTGAACAGCCCGAAGCAGTGAAACTGAAATCAACTAGGTCAGCAAACTCGAGCAAATCGACGGTTCCCCCAAACTTACTTATCCAATCATCATTTTTTTCACTCACAGTCACAATTCTTTTGGATTGTTAGACGAAATCTCGTATTTGATGAACTTCGTCCAACTTTTGGGTAGCAAGCTGATTTTGAATCTCTTTTCAAAAGTTGTTGCACTTACTTTTTTTTTTTTTTTTTTTTTTTTTTAATATTCGTATGGTATTTCTTTTGTAGAAGAGTAGATTTTGTTCAGTCATCCAGGAAGAAATGAGATTTAACTCGATAAAGTTAAATTGGGATTTGTTTTATAAGTGGAAGAAATTTGTGTTGTATAATATTTGTTGAAGTGATGTAATTATGTCATAATTGTCAGAAATTCGTTGTACATTTTCTTTTGCCCTTCTTGTATAAATCTTCACAATTCTAATCTTCTTAACAATCTTTAACTGTATATTTTTTAACTGTATACACGGTAAATGTGTGAACATGTTAACGTTCATGTAATGTAGTACATGTTGATGATGTTCCATATATGACACACGGTAAATGCGAGAGCATGTTAACGTTCGTGTAATGTGGTACATGTTATTGTAAACAATATGATGCATGTTACATGTATCATATTGTTTCGCATGGAAAGAAGTTATCAACGTTTTGTTTGCATTGAAACATTTTATAGGGACAATAATTATCGAAAAGCAATGAAATTTTTTTAACATTTGGAGGGTTAAAATTTTATTGATGCCAACAAATACATTTTTAAAAGAACTATATTATGATTCTTCTATAATCGAACAATTATATTTAGATATTTATCATATTTCTCGAATCTCGATACTTGCCGTATTCTTTAATATATTTACTTAAGTACAAATAAAAAAATTTCAATAAATACATTAAAGAATATGCCTTAAAATTCGGATATTCACAAAGAATTTACTATCAATTAAACTTTTAAAACTGCCTCAATTGACCTAAACGAATATTAAAATAAAAATAAAAAACTCATTTCTTTTTCAAAGTCTAGTACGAATCTTGAAATATTTTACCCTCAACTTTGACGTTCATGGTTCGTCTACCATAACAATTTATTCTCGAAATCACCAAAAATCACCAGCAGTAATTCATCAAAACTTTTTGTCCACCATCTTATACCCTAAATTTAGTACGACCAAAAAGATAAAAAAGAAAGTCACACACATATACCCCTAGAAAATGACTCATATCTGTATTCCCGACACAATGGACCTATGTAGGAACCCCCTAAGGCTCCACTTCCGCTACTAGACCTTCCGTGAAGAATTGTTATGAAGGTGATCCCTTCTACCACATGCGGTAACCGCGGGCACTTCCACCAATCCTTTCGGATGTAGAAGGGCAGACATGCATTCATGATGCATTGAGAGCAGTTACACGTGGCACATGCATGAGATGGACATTGTGGGGGATTTTCATTATTCTGCAGAGAAATCTGCAGGGGACCCTCGGAAGGACCTGGTATTGTTTCCAGAATTGCACGTTAGAAGGGAACTGCGTCTTTTTTTTTTATATGTCGTTTTGGGTTAGGAAACTGACTCACTGATATGTGGAAAATCACTTTTAGATATTGTATTCTGAGTCTATAATTCGATAACTTTGTATCTCTCTATACAAATAAATAGGACAGCCTTAAAAAAAATTACAAAATACAATAAAGAATATACTTTATAATAAATATATTCGAAAACAAAACATGTAAAGAAAACCATGAAGTCATTTATCTTTGATAAAAGATTCATTCCCATAATTATTAATGTCATAGTATAATGCTTTATCTGCTCAATGGCTTATCTATATTGCATTAACTTAAAAAGCATTAATCATAATGAAAAAAAATAGCTAATTCTGTATTGAATCTGTATAATCCAGTTTTTGATTAAAATTCTGTCGAGTGGTAGAAAGCCATTCCAGCGTGTTATATGGCCAGAATTCTATTCCCATAAAGTCATTCACTGCAATCGCTGCTTTATACACTGGATGCGCTAGTTATTATTATGCATTTACATATAAAATTCATTTCCAAAATTATTAATATCATTGTGACATAGTATAATGCTTTATCATTGACTTTTCTATGTCGTAATAACTTAAAACTAAATAATAACTTTAATAAATAATAACTGATTGACTTTTTCTATGTTACAATAACTTAAAACTAAATAATGACTTTAACTAATAAATAATTGGAACTTTGAATGAATCTATATAATTCAGTTTTCTTATTAAACTTCAATAGAGGGTAGAATGCCATGTTAGCTTGTTAGATTACTAGAATTATATTCCCACTAATAGCATATACAGCAGTCGCTGCTTTATACAATGGGTACGCTAGTTTTGACAGTGTTTATTTCGTCAATAATCAGACTTCCCGAGTGAAGTTTTACTACTACATTGGTAAGAATGATGGATTTACCATGAAATTCTATCGGGACGTCATTTACGCCATTGCTGAAAACAGTATTAATCTACCGGAGTGGTATTATCCACAATAATATTTTAAATAAATTCAGTGTATTTGTGGGCCAACGTAAAGTGTTAAATTAGCATAGTTATATTTAATATTTATAAAAAAATATTGGTTATATTAATAACACACAATATTATCTAAAAATGAAAATTATGTGCTTTTTTCTTTAGCATTTTCAAATAAATTTCAATGATTTTTTATGTATATTTATATTTATGGGAAATAATATAATTATTTTGTATATAGAATATGTGATAATTATTGGATACATTGTTATGTAAAATAAATAACAGCAGTAACTATTTTCAGCATCACATATTATTAATGTGCTTAATATTAAATAACAAAAACTAAAGCAACATAACACAGCTACTATTAATTAGTAATTCCTCAAACACTTTCAATACATAGCATAAAATTGGGTATCGCTTCGACATAGTAAGGACAAAATAATCCCCACATTCAGTTGTGTTTACTTTTGTAATTGTTCGGTAATCCAGTAAAGATTATTTTTACAAAATGTTGTACGATTCCAATAATTTGTAGTTATAATTAATATTACTATATACAGTTGAAGTTGTAATGATAAAATTCATTACAACGAGAAGAATTTAATAAACGATCTTGTTAATTTCATACTAATTGAGATATATTAGTACGAATTCCCAATATTAACTATTCATCCAATTTGTTTTCTGTAGTTTTGTGCATTTAATGTTTAAGGTACTTTGAATATCAACTAAATAAATTAAATAAATATAAAATAAAAGATTTCTTTTGATAAAATAATTAAATCTACAAATAGTAAAAAACGGTCAACTTTAATCAATTCAAGACTTTCTTTTCATTTTTAATCGGTAAATTATTTAAAAGTATAATAAAGAAAATGTTTTGGATGTTATGAAAATTTAAAGCTGTGCAATATATTTAAGTTACTTAAATTTATAAATGTAGGAAAATATATGTAGATGCATGAATAACATAATATTCTTTAAAAATTTTATTCTTGGTAGATTAATTGGTGTAATAATTTCTTCTTAATTTAAAAGATAACGTAACTTTATCATCAAAACAAAAATTTTGTTTATTATTCATTCAGAATTTGAGTCTTTTTTAAATTCCAAATGAAGCTTGGGTTTTTCTTCATTGATAATTTTTTTCTCACAATTTAAATGCAATTTTAATACCACAGATCAAATACTTCTTTTCAAATTAGCTTAATTTCTTTCATCTTGCAGATAATTTACAAGATCAGTGGTAGCTAATTATATCCGTGATTTCTATGACTTTCTAAGAGAAATCAGTATTTGAAAACTATAACTTTTTAGATCAATATTATACACTGATAGGGCAAAAATATAACCATGGGCATAATTATGAAGCAGACAGTCATGTTATTGGAGAGAGTGGCGTGTAGCAATTAGCATAATGGATGCCTGATTCGATTGAAAGTTATCAGTATACAAATGACAACAACAATACGATATATCGCAAGAGTAGTTAAAAGTCAACCGTCGATATCTGCAGCCTATCAAGCAAAACAGAGGAAGGGTGAGCAGGGTTATTAAAAAAGACTTGTTAAAAAATTTAAGTAGATTATACGCGTAATGTTGTTAGAAGAAACCATCTGGGTTAATTCTCATCCAAATAAACAAAGTTTTAACGATGATAAAAATGATAGATGAGTTTCAGGAAGAAGATTGTCTGAGAAATGTCTAACAAATTTTCGATCCTGGCTACAATATCAGGGACTTGAAAGTCTGCCTAAATATATATACAGTATTAGTAGGTGGTTGACAATCGTTTATAAGAACAACACCTGTGAATAATTTAGAAGATCAGTGGTAGCTTCTTCTTATATTCATGATTTCCATAACTTTCTAAGAGAAATTGGTATTTGAAAACAATAGCTTCATTAGATCGGTAATATACACTGGTAGGCAAAACATAAACACGGTCATAATTATGAAGCAGATTGTCGAGTTATTGGAGAGAGTAACTTGTAGCAATTAGCATAATGTATACCTGATTCGATGGAAAGTTATCAGCAACAATGACATGAGATCTCGCAAGAGTAGTTAAAAGTTAACAATCGATATGTGCAGTCTATCAAGCAATGCAGAGTAAGGGTGATGAGGAGTATGAAAAAAGCTTGTTAACAAATTTAAGTAGCGTGGCGTGTTTAGGAGAAACCATCTGGGTCATTTAGCTTTTGATTAAATGAAGTTTTAACGATGATAAGAATGATCGATGAGTTTCAGGAAGAAAATTGTGAGAGAAATCTTTGCCAAGTGCTTGATACTTGCTGCAAAGATATAACAGACGCTTGAAAGCCTTCCAAAACATATATATATAATATTAGTAGCATGCCAGTCGTTCATATTAACTCAGCTTTTCATAGTGTGGTGTAGTATAGTAGTAATAGCAGTAGTTAAGAACAACACCAGTGAATAATCAGTACAGTGAGAAAAGTGAATAATACCAATTAGACGATAACATTCAATCTGTTTTTCAACAACAGGACAGTAGTGGCACACTGTAACCAGATGACTTCATAAAAAGCAACTGCTGGCAAAAAGAATTTTATGGGTAAGAATCATTTACATTTACATTTTCATTAACAGTATGTTCATCAGAAAAAGTTTAGTTAAGTGTTACTATTCATCACAATCCTTTGTAGGTGAGCTGCCGACTATCGTATTAATATCTTTTCATGTTGTTATTGGAGAAATTGCCTGAAATGGAATAGTCATCTATCAGGTCGTTTTTGACTTTGCATCCCTTTGAAGCTTATTCCTAGGAAGGTGGTCTTTTTAGTGTAAAAAGCTAAAAATTGATATCTGCTTTGATCTGGTTTTTCGTGAAACGATCGAACAATTTCGGGAAAGCTGCCGAGTTATGGAAATAGGACTGCCTGATGGTCAATTAACTAGTTCTCTGGCCTTTGATGCTTCAGGTTCCAATCCTGGCAGTGGCTTGGATGTTTGTTAGGCGTTCGAATCCACTTTAAACTGCAGTTTCCTGCTTAAATAGTCTAAAGTGTGCAAACCTGTCTAAAAAAAAAAAGACCGTAGAGCGACAAACCAAATTATTTTAAAAGGTGAAGATAAGGTTTCATTCTAGTAATATCTTGGAAAAATACCATTATGATGACCTGGTGTGCTCCTCTGTAGAGCACTATGAGGAATAGTAATACTGAATTCCGCATTTTCAATGCACATACTATTAATGAAATTCACTATTGTCAGTAAAGGTTTCTAACCATTCCTATAGTGTGTGTCTGTAGTGAGGTTTCCTGGATACAAAGCTCGTTTATCGATGATAAAGGCAAATCATATCGCTCTCGTACTGCTGCTAGAATGTAAGGATATCATTGGAATGAAATTTTCCAGAGTTTTCTCTTGTTAAATATCACACAAAACACGTTTAGAATTCATTGGGAATACTCCTTTCAGCAAGACCATATGCGTCGGAAGAATATTTATGAATTGACTTTTGTTTCAAATACTGTTTTGCCATGTCCCGATGAATTTGAAGTGAGGTGCCCTATAGCAATTTAAATTAAGGAAGGTTACCTCTTTTATTAAGGAACGCCTTTTCTTTTTTTTGTTCTCGCTCTTGTGCTAACAATAAGACTTGCAATACAATCATTTTCTGATTAATTCTATGCTGAATTCATCCTGTTCCTTTTGCACTACAATGATTTCATTAGTCTTTTATTTCTGTATGCTAAATTTCAAGTTTCTTAGGTGAACTATTACAGAAATATGGGAAAAATTGCAATTCGTGCTTCAGTTTTTAACGTTAACGTGTATATTGTTTTAATGAAACTAGATTTATGAGTTATTTTTGTAGTCGCAATATTCTATCTTCGATGGTCAACGTTTTTCTCTGTTGTAAATTAAATTAGCGGTAAGCACCCCCCCCCCCTCCCCCTCAGGTATGAAATCTTGTCAAGAAGGATCACAAAGTCATGGAAAATTTTCTCACTTACAGATTTAATATATCCATTGTCAGCAGAGATACAATAACTTTTGGCATAGATCACTTGCTGTGCTTTGAATTCCTCGTCTACACTTCAGACGGCCGGATGGTCAATTGGCTAAGCTCTGACCTTTGGTACCACAGGCTTCAGGTCCAAATGCTAGCGGTGGCATGGATGTTTGTGAGTGGTTCGAATCCACATTAAACTGCAAGTTTCAATCTAATTAGCCTACAATGTGCAAAACAATTACCGTAGTGCGACAAACTAAACACAACTAAACCTACACTTCAGAAGTCGAACAAACTAAAAAATAACTAAAAATAACTTGAGGCTGAAATTAATTATATAATATAATGCATTTTTCGAAATGTGTCAATAAACATACATAGAAAAGGCGCATGACACTAAATATTAATACTTAAAATGCATTTCGATAAAACATTTCAATCTGACAAAATTTCCTTTTTTTTTTTTTTAAAACTCATGGTGAAAAAATAAAAAAAAAAAATCATTTATAAATAGAAAAGTAATATTGAAAATAGCTGTTAATTTGAAACAAAAATTTTTGCAATTTGTTTGCAGAAATTGTTCACATAAAATTTTGCGGTCTTTCCTCTGATTATGTTATTATGATTTTTTCCCAATTTATTTAAATAAATATTTGTGTTCAGTATATTATTAAACTAATATGAATAAAAATGCTGCAAATTTTCTCAATTAATGGCCTGTTATTTCTTTATTGCAACAAAATTCTTAAAATACCTTCCAACTTTATGAATTATGCCCTGCAAAACAGCGTTATGGCCAGTTTGCTTTCATGTTGCATTCAAACTGTCATGAGAAGTCAATTTATGCTTTTTCGGGAGGTCAAGTCTCACGGCAGACGATGCGAATCCCTCACTTTGCATTGATTAGAGGACCGGTTTCTCAAACTTTCTCTGATTTCGGCTGATTAACCGGTCCTTAACTCTTCGACGTTTCCATCAGAAATGGGACCCTCTTCTCAAAAGAAAAGAGCGGCAAGCAGAACTTTCTGCTAATGTCTCAAAGTAATTAATGATTCGAGATCTTATCTGGATTTAAAAACAAACAAGCTAGAAAGTTTAAATTTATCTAATCTGTTGTGTATAGACTTTATGTAGTATATAAAAAGTTTGAATACATTAAATCCTGAAGATAATTGTTCTTCCTATTGAAAGGTTGTAATTGATAGGTCTTTTATAAGCCTTGTTTTCAACTGATAATATTCACATTTTAAAAGCTTAAACTATTCGTTTACATATCAGACATTTTATTATGATACAAAAAATGAGATGTCTATTTCATCCAGTTAAACCGATCCATTTATTAACATTTTTGCCTCAAGATCATAAACAGACTTTTTATGAGTTTCAGAGAGTTTTATCCTCCTAAATTAGGTTGTTAACTGAGATTGTCTCAATTGCTTTCTTAACTAAGCGATAGAATCCTTGAAAAATTTCATTTCTTTTGAATCTGGAATAGATAATTACAGTGGGTGTATCTTTTGCATATCAGCTGGTTTTGGCGGGACACGATTTTTATAAATTAATTAATTACAAATTTAAAAAGTTTAATTTTTTTTAATTGCCACATATTGGGTTTCAGGATTAAAATTCACTTTCCTAGCGAAGAACGACAAAATATTTTTGGATGATATCAGTAATTAAAAAAAAAAAAATCGATTTAATTGTTTTCCGTATAATTTGTTCAATTTCTTTAATTTATTCTTCATGCTTTTCTTATAACTTTCAGCTTAATTATTTCTATTCGATATAAATTTTAACAAGTTTTTTAAGCCGAAATTATTTAGGTATCGCCGACACTTCGGCTACGCGCAAGGTGCATGGATGTTTATTAGTAGTTGAAATACTTCCTCTCCGCGTGAGAGTCTGTAGGCCAACTAAGGCGGCGAGATGCGCTAAATATATTTCGGGAATATATTTATATTAGGAATTTAGAATTAGATATTTGATTAGAATATATTATATTAGAAATTTCTGTAGTGTGCTAAATATATTTCGTGGATGAGAGACAATAAACTAAGCATTTTTCAGCGGAAGCACAGGTCGCGCTGTATTTCCTCTCGGAGTGAGAGTCTTCCTCTGGGAGAGGACTACTGACCATTTCTCCTGAACGCCACTGGTGAGGGGTGGGGGATTGCCAGTGTGTAAGAGGAAGCACGGTTATAATACGATAATTGTACATTTTTTACATTGAATCTCCTGTTACATTGAGTTTCTTTTCCGAAGTTCCACTAAAATCAAATTATTTATGTGAATACAATTTAATCTTTTTCTCTGTAAAGTCTAATCTCACGGCTATTCGAAGCTGTAGAAAAAAATAGAAATATTGATTTAAGAGTGCATTTTAATTTTGAAATAAAATCTATATTATTGATTCATTTATAATTTGTTTTTATGAAATTACCCCCTCCCCCATTATTTTCTACAACCTTATTTTTGTGTATTTATACCCGAAAGGAAAAAATATGGAAAAGTAATTTAATATATATATATATATATATATATATACATTTTGCATTTCTTACATTTGCATACAAGCATTTTAATTTTGAAAATTCTGCATAAGAAATTAATTTTAACCATTAAAAAAGTTTTTAAGACTCTCGATTGATGTTTTGTTAATTGTGAGTATATGTTTCGGCGGAAAATATGATACATAGTTTTCTATATGGCTCAACTAATAGGGTAATACAAGCTTACTTTCAAATGATTCGAACTTAAATTGTTCTTCTTCTTCTTTGTCACCATGGTGGGCCAAGGCCGTCTGCCTACTGGCAGATTTCGAGACAGGAGATGTTTTTCTTTTTACGGGGGTAGGGTTGTCAGCCCTACTCCAACAGTCAACAGTCATATTAGACCGCGACCTACGGCTTAACTTGAATTCCGAGCCACTACAAACATTCATACAACTATCAAGGCTCGAAAACCAAACCTGTGGCAATCAGGCCCGAGTGCTACTCACTCGGCCTTCAGGCTCCCAACTTAAATTCTGCTATTTTTTTTCATTATTAATATATTCATTTGAGATGAGTTATAAAGACATTATGGAAAAGTTATCATTCCTTATAATGTTTAATACAAGAAAGCTATCCACCAGTGGTAATGCACTAACAAAAGATATGGGTAATTTCTGACTGCAGGAAGATGCACACCTATTTCTCATCTATGAACATCGGGAAAGTCATGGGCTCACTGTTGAAGTGGCTATCGTCGCTACTTTGAAGAAAAAATGGAGTACAAAAATAGAAATATATAATTATAGTTACAATATAAGGTGGGCCTGAATGGCCAAGTGGCTAGCACTGTGGCGCTCGGTACGACAGACTTCGGGTTCATGAATGTTTGTAGTTGTTTGGAATCCACTTTAAGCCGTAGGTCCTGGTCTAACATGATCGTAGAGAGTTGCGGGAGCACTGTCACTCCGCGCCCGTAGCTTATCTTCAAGCTATACGCACCTCCTGGGTAGTGCTAAGTGTGAGTATCGTCGGGGCAGCACTTGCCTTAAGGCATCCAAGACAATTGTCTAAGTGTTTTCCAGCTGCATTAGAAAAAAAAAGTTACAATATAATTAAGACAATTATAACAGGGTATGCTACATTGATTATAAAGTTTTCCCCAGTATGAAAAACAAGTATGGGACATTTACCTGTGTTACCCCTGGAAACATCCTTCATGTTATTTTTCTCCGTCCAAGAAATTAATATTGATCCAGAAAAGTGAATTAATCATTGCACGATAATTTAAGTTATTCAATAGAGAGCAAACCAAAGCACTTGCCCCAACGTGAAGTATCAAAATACACTACTGGCCATTAAAATTGCTACACCAGGAAGAAATACAGATAACAAAATGATATTTATTGAACAAATATATTATACTGGAAATAACAAGTGATTAAATTTTCAAAAATTTGGATGCATAGATCCTGAGATATCACTACCCAGAACAACCACCTCTGGCAGTAATAACAGCACTTATACGCCTGGACATTGAGTCAAACAGAGATTGGATGGTACGTACAGGTACAGATGGCATGCAGCTTCAGCACGATGCCACAGCTCATCAATCGTAGTGACTAGAATATGGTGACGAGCCAGTCACTCGGCAACCATGAACTGGACGTTTTCTATTGACCAGAGATCTGGTGAACGTGCAGGCCAGGGCAACAGCCGAACATTTTCCCTGTCGAGGAAGACCCGTACAATACCGGCAACATGCGGTCGTGCATTATCTTGCTGAAACGTAGGGTTTCACAGGGCTCGAATAAAGGGTAGAGCCACGTGTCGTAACACACCAGAAATGTAACGTGCACCATTCAAAGTGCCGTCAATGCGAATAAGAGGTGACCGAGACGTGTATCCAATAGCACCCCATACCATCACACCAAGTGATGGGTCAGTATGACGATAGTGAATGCCCGCTACCAATGTGCGTTCACCATGATGCCGCCAAACACGGGTGTGACCTTCTTGATGCTGCAAATAGAACTTGGATTCATCTGAAAACATGACGTCTCGACATTCGTTTGCTTAGGTTCGTCATTGATCACACAATTGAAGACGCTTCTGTCTGTGATGCAGCGTCAAGAATAGCCGCAGCCATGGTCTCCGAGCTGAGAGTCCATGCTGCTGCAAACGTCGTCGAACTGTGCGTGCAGACACTTGTTGTCTTGGCGACACTATCCATTAAGGCTATGTGGGTAACATGCCTGTTTTCTCGGCTGCTAGTGATAGGGGGCCTTTGAGATCCAGCACGGTGTTCCCTATTACCGTCCTGAACCCATCGATTCCATATTCTGCTAACAGTTATTGGAGTCATTGGATACGAGCAGCAATACTGCGATATGATAAACCGCAATCCCGGTACGCTACAATTCGACCTTTAACAAAGTCAGAAACGTGCTGGTATGCATTTCTGCTTCTTAAACGAGGCATCACAACAACTTTTCACCAGGCAGCAACTTTCAAATGCAATTTGTGTATGAGAAAGCGGCTGAGCAATTTCCTCATTTAAACACACCGTCACTACCAGTGCCTGCTTTGTCTGAATGCGCTGAAAGGCTAATCATTTGCATATCACAGCACCTTCTTCCTGTCGTTTAAATTTCACGTCTGTAGCACGCCGCCTTCTTGGTGTAGCAATTTTAATGGCCAGTAGTGCAGGAACCGCATGAAAATGTGGAAAGCAACCTAATTGCTTTTTAAAAATTCTTTAGAAATGTTGAAGAAAATGTATTTTAATATTTGTTTTTCATAAGAAAAGGTTATAATCTTTTTCCATCAAAAGCTGTAGAAAGCAGCTTTGCAGTCTCTTTCCTTAAAATAAATTAACTAATAACGTACTGTTACGTAATATTAATATTTAAAAAACATAACAATAATCCTTTGTTCTTAAAGCATAATTTTATTTACGTTATTTAACAAAAAAAAAAAAAAAAAAAAGGATTATATGATGCAAATTTTATTTTTACAGCAAACTTTCATAAAGAAAACATTTTCAAGATAATATATCAGTTAGCGTAACTAAAATTAAAAACAGTATAGGATTACATGCTTAAATGAAATTTTATTAAATCTTTAATGCAAACAAGACATGCATACCAAGCAAACTATATTAACAAATTAGTTTTCAGAAGCAATGCCATTTTTGCTCACTTTAATAAGAAAATAAATAAAAAGTCAGTCTTAAACATCCACCATTCCTTGACTTACATGATTGTTAATCATGTTTCCAGTTATCATTTCGTTTCGTAAATTCTCTGACTCTTTCCAACACGGCATCGAATGTACAGTGACGAAAAGTCTTTACGTCCCCGACTTATTTACGAAAGAAGAAATTAAATATTTAGAGTCTGTTTATCATCATGCTATGTCGTTGCGAGCATTGTTTGCCGGTAGTCACGTGGTATAAGTCCCATTTCCTTTCTTAATTAATCCCTTTCCTCATTAACTATAAATGTTATGAGAATTTCCGTGTAGACACGAGAAGTTAAATATTCATAAACGTACCTGAAGAAGACTTTTATCAACGGTAGGGCTGCGTTTTGAGACAAGAATTATTCTTCTCTCTCTTCCGTGCGGTTTTAACTGTCTCAATGCGTTCGCTAAACTTGTTTGAAGAAATGAACTGGCATATTGTTAATAGGTATTTGTCTTTTAAACAATGCTTCCTAAGCTGGTGAAACAAGATAAGTTAAATTATACAAGCCCCCAAATTAATTTCTAGAAAGGACACTTTAGAAACAACCTAGAGAGGATCCCTTTGATTTTGGAGTAAAATTTAATTTATAAACAAGCTTTGTGAATTTATTTACCTATTATATATACTACTGGGCCCAAAAAGTAAGACGAATTAATTTTTTTTTTGTAAAAACTCTTTATTTATTCTTCCAAATTTATTTCATCGCCTTCAAAGTAATCCTCTCCTGACACAATGCACTTATGGCAACTTTTTTCCAATTTTCATTGCATGCTAAAAAGTCATTGGCCGGGATGGCCGATTCACGTTGAATCTCTTCAATCGATTCAAAACGATGTCCCAGGAGTGATCTTTTGAGTTTAGGGAATAGCCAGAAGTCACACGGTGTGAATACTGTGGTTGTGAAATGACATGGGTTTCGTTTTTTGGTGAAAAAGTCACGAAAAATCAATGCAGTGTGAGCTGACGCATTCAGAGTTTTCGGTACCAATCGAGATTTGACGCGTTGAGACACAAAATGGAATTAACCGATCCTTTTGAAATTCCAACATCATCAGCAAGGTCTCTAATTGTAAATCGACGGTTTGCAAGCACCAAATCTTTCATTTTTTGGACGTCAGCTTCATCGGTTGAGGTTGATGGTCGACCAGAGGGCTCTTCGCCTTCAACACTTTCGGTCCTTCCTTGAACTGTTTATACCACTTGTAAACATTTCTTTCCGATATAGGAATACTCACCGAATGCCTTCTGCGACATTCTATACGTTTCCGCAAACAAAATTTAATGCAAGTTTTTTTGAAATCTAATCTGGTCTAATATTATAGTAGAGTGTTGGGCTAACAATCCTATCACATAAAAGAAAACGCTTCGTTTTCAGCAACCCGGAGTCAAGTCAGACTTTTTACCTACGGGTGCTCCATCACAACAGAAGCTGCCCATTTAGCTTCATCCTTGAGTAAACTACTCAAGGGTTGGTCGTCACGCGATGAAGGACCTTGTGGATTAGCCACAACAGCAAATGAAGCATTTTTTTTATTTGTTTTAAATAAAAGACAAAAATTGCCAAGCCACTATTGAATAAGGCAAGATGAGAGGAGTATTGCTACTGTACCCAGCTGTACTGCAAAATCCCCATGAATTGGTCCCCAATATTGCAAAAATTCTTCTAAAATAATGTAATATTTATGAATATTATGAATGCATAAAGGAAAAGTACGGTATGCTACAACTTCCTCTTCTATCCCCACCATCCAAAATTTCTGATGTTATACTCTCTCTCTCTTATACCTCTTTATACTCTCGAACCCTGCACCACTGATTTCATCATTTTTTGACCCGACCAATGACCCGCTTTCCAACATTCTGCCTATACTGAAATGCAGATGAAATCACAGAATAAGGCAAGCTTACACCAGTAGCTCTCTCCTTTCTCTCACCAGTAATATTTAAAATACTTGCAAATGATAAATATGAGTAAAAGTATTAAGATATGTACACAATTAGAAGGACTGAAATTCGGTGTTAATTCATTTTTTTCCCTTTGTATAGAGTCTTTTATTTTCAAATGTTTCTTTTACCATTATTTTTTTTTTATATTCAATCATATTCCAACATTTCATTTAATCTTTAATAAGAAAATATTTTTGATTCATAAAATAACTTCTTCTTCTTCATTGGCGTTTGGTATCACAGGTTTCAGATTTGAATCCTGGCGGTAGCATCGATATTTGTTAGTTGTTCGGAATCCACTTATAAACTGTTGTAGGTTCCGGTCTAATTAGCCCAAAGTGTGCACAAAATGACAGTTGGGCGACAAACCAAACCAACCGTACCAATCTTCATTAGTGCAACAGCCCCTTGTGGATCAAGGCCATCTGTCTACTGGCAGATTTTGAGACAGGACATTTCCATTTTGCATGGTAGGGTTGTCAGCCCTACGCCCAATGCTCTATTGTCATATTAGACCAGGACATATGGTTTAAAGTGTCCGATTCTGAATCACTACAAACATGCATGGTACCGCCTGGACTCGCACCCGAAACCTGCGGCACCGAATGCATAATTGAAATGTATCAAAAGTTTGATGAAAATGTTAATTTAGTCGTCTCCACCGTTCTCCGTTTACGAGAAAATAAAAACAAAAGTAAAAAAACATACCAATCATTTAAAATGTATTTGGTTACACAAAATATTTGTTACTTAAGAAATTATTCACGCCATTTTAATGTCAACGGAAAATACTCCCGAAATGTTCCTACAAACGAAACATTCCTCGCGATTAATTAATCCAAACATTCCGAACAATTAATTAGCTTAACTCAGGTAATAATTGTCAGAATCTTGAAATTCCTAGTTGAAGATTGAAAATCGATAGCACAAAGTTAATCATTATGGGATTGGAGAGATTTTCCAACATGTTAATGATCTCGACTAGTTATTTAAATTCGCATTGTTGCTTCATTAGAGACCTTTTAACGATTCGTTGCTTTTATATCCTCCTCCAACACCCAGTTCTCTGGTTGTCTGATGGAAGCAGCCATCGTAAATCACCCAGAAGAGTGCTTATGTGCTTCGATTTCGTAGATGACAAGTTTTATTGTCTTAATAAATAAAGGTTGTAGCATCACTGTCGCTTGTCGCTGTTTTAAACAAGAAATTAGGAAGAATATATTTTTAGAAAATGTCGCTATTCTATTAATTACTTTTGTGTTAATTCAGTTTCTTTACAATTTAATTAAGTAAAGCGCTTTTTGATTCTTTAATAAAGTCCTTGCTAATTTCTATTTACTGCTTTAATAAAATACCTTATTACAACAATTAAAATTGTTTATCATGCCCTTTATTTTCTCTCTTATACAATGATATTTCTGTGTGAAGACTGCAGCAGGTTAAGAGTTAGCTTTTTGATTTCTGGTAATTGGTTCAAAATACACAAGTAAAATTTCTCAATTTAAACTGGGATTGAACTCTATATGCACTTAAAATTACAATGACACTAAAATTCGTGTAGTGCAGCAAATGCTTAGTAAATATTCTGCAAATGTTCTGGATTTGGATGAATCTATTTTATATTTAACTTATTAGTGACAAACTATGGCCTGGTTAGGACTGCTTTTTTATTTAATTCGAAAGATTTTTATTGTTGTATTGTTAATAATTTTATTTCCAGATTTCTTCTCAGTACAGGCTTCAGGTTCACATCCTGGCCCGGGGCATGTATGTTTGTTGGTGGTTGGGAATCCACGTTAAGTAGGTCCCGTTATAATAAGCTTAAATTGTGCCCAAAATGATAGTACAGCAACAAATCAAACAAAATCTTCATTGGTTCAACAGTCCCATTACAGGCCAATGCCGTCTGTCTACTGGTAGATTTCGAGACAAGACATGTTTTCTTTTACTGGGTAGAGTTTGCCAGCCTACGCCCAATGCTCTAAAATCACAGCAGACTGGGACCCATGATTTAAAGTGCATGCATAACCACTACAAATATTCATGGTACCGTTGAGACTCTCGCCGGAAACTTGTGGGACCTAGTACAAGGTCGTAAAATAACTCATAAATGAAATGACGTAACAAAAGTTCCACGAAAGGTTAATTTAGACATCACATTTCTGCATTTATGACAGAATAAAAACTAAAAAGTAAATAAATATACCAATCATTTAAAATTTATTTGGTTACACAAAGTATTTGTTACCTAAGAAATTATTCACGCCATTTTAATGTCAACGAAAAAATACTCCCAAAATGTTCCTACAAACGAAACATTCCTCGCGATTAATTAATCCAAACATTCCGAACAATTAATTAGCTTAACTCAGGTAATAATTGTCAGAATCTTGAAATTCCTAGTTGAAGATTGAAAATCGATAGCACAAAGTTAATCATTATGAGGATTGGAGAGATTTTCCAACATGTTAATGATCTCGACGAGTTATTTAAACTCGCATTGTTGCTTCATTAGAGACCTTTTTAACGATTCGGTGCTTTTATATCCTTTTCAAACACCCTGTTCTCTGGTTGTCTGATGGAAGCAGCCATCGTAAATCACCCAGAAGAGTGCTTATGTGCTTCGATTTCGTAGATGACAAGTTTTATTGTCTTAATAAATAAAGGTTGTAGCATCACTGTCGCTTGTCGCTGTTTTTAAATTTGAAATTAGGAAGAATATATTTTTTAGAAAATGTCGTTATTCCATAATTACGTGCATTACGTTATTCCATTATTAATTCGTTTCTTTATAATTTAATTAGTAAAGTGCTTTTTATGCTTTATTAGCTTATGATTATTTAATAAAGTCTTGTTAATTTCTATTTATTTCTTGAATAACATACTAAATTACAAAATTTTAAATTGTTTCTCATGCTCTTTATATATTTTTTTTTTTCTCTTACATAATGAAACTTCTCTGTAAAGAGTTTAAAGAATTAGCTATTTGATTTCTGGAAATTCGTTCAAAATCCATAAGCAAACCTTAAGAAAAATTTTATCAATTTAAACTGTGATTGAGCACAATAATTGTAAATATCTATTAATTCTTATACAACTCACTCAATATTAAATTATATGTACAATACATTGTTTATTACCTGCAGTTACATAAAATAACTAAAAATTGATAAATACATTTCAAAAATTTTTAAAATAAAGTATTTATTTTAAACTCTTTTTATGATGGAAGATATTAAAAATATATTCTAACTTCGATTTTTATTGAAAAGACTTCCAGTAAATGTCGATACGGATTATCCATTAGAACATGTAGCTTTGTTCACTGGCTATGAGGCATATTGATCAGTTTACAATTAAAATACTAGTTTAGTAATCTAATTTTGGTCTCTGACGCCATCAGAATTCAGGACAAATACTCTTATATCAATGAGGAGTAATTTCTTAACTTTTTTTCTCCAAAAATCTAACGTAGATTCTTTCCTGCTTACAGTACTTTTACAATACTTACTTTCCGGCTTTCCGTAGAATCTTTACGGATTTATTGCGTTTATCCATATCAGAAATAATGGGTTCTTTCAGACTTATTGTACTTTGAAAAAGCGTCTAGACCAGACTTCAAGAAAGCTTATAATATCTGTTTTAACTGGATTTGCTTATCCCATAACATTATGGAACTAAAAATTTGAAAAAATAAAAAAATTAAAAAATGTTTATTTTCCATCAGAAACTTACCGCAAGTAAAGTAAAATAAAATTTTATAGTTTACAAAAATATGTATTTCATATTTTTTTTAAAACATTGAATTACTTAATATTATTTAAAAAATATTTCTCTTTTATATTTAAAATATGTTTATTTTTATAAATATTTTAATGTTTACTAGCATTAAAATATTGATATATAATATACTGCATATACTGCATATATATATTAATAAGCTGCATACCTAGCGTCATGCAGCTTATATTAAAATAATTATAAAAATAAAATTGTAACATATTTTGTCAAAAGGCATTTCAAAATTACAAACTTCGAATTTTGAAAGAAAGTTTATTAGAAAAGTTTTATTATAATATCTGTTTTAACTGGATTTGTTTATCTTTTAACGCCATGAAATCTAAAATTTGAAAAAATGAAAAAAAAAAAATGTTTATTTTCCAATTTAATTATTATTACACACACACACACTCACACACAAAAAAATCATTAAATCAAAAATACCAAAAAAGACTATACAAATCGAATGTTGTTTAAGCATTAAATAAATAAATAAGTAAATTGAAAATAAAATATAAAAAAAATAAATTTAAAAAAGTAAAATACAAGAGACATTATGTTAAAATATTAAATGGAAACTACAAATATCATAAGAATAAACTGTATACTTTATAAGAGCAAACTATAAGAGCTAGTAAAAATATTTGAAAAGAATAAAGAATGAAACAGCGACCTTGTTTTTGCAAATAAAGAGAAAACTAATAAAATAAAAACTAATAAAAAAATTCTAAAAAAAAAGAAAATATTTGTAGGATAAAGAAATATTTGTAAAATATAAAATATTTGTAGGATTTTTTTGTGATAAAATAATTAAAAACTATTGATTCATTATTAAAATAATGAGTTTATAGACAATGAATAACTTATGAATTAATTTTAAATCATAAATTTTTAAAAACATCACGATTTAATAATTGTATGATAATTTGAAGCAGGACTTCATTACTGTCAAATTCTTTATTTTAGTCCGATTTAATTGTCTTTATTAATTTCACCTAACTTTGTTTTCTTATTTAAATCATTTTATTAAAAATTATCTTATTTATTAAAAGTAAAATTTCATCTTTTATTTAATTCCTTTCTAGAAAGTTTAAAAAAATTGTTTGGTTCAAAATTCTCATAACTTTTATTTAAACAGGTTTTTATTAAACTATATTCATACTAAAAATTCTTTCACTTTCACTTTCTTCAGTTTAAAAAGTTATTTCACTTTCACTTTCATCAGTTGCCATTCCAGTTAAATAATCAATGCAAAAGAAAAGTTCCGCCTTTTTTTTTTTTTTTGTTCCCGACAACTCCTATTCGTTGGAATACATAAATTAAAGAATAAAATTATCAATATATATCATTAATTAATTTTGTACATTTAAAAAACAATAACAATATTCATTATTAGATATTTGATGCCATTGGCTGAGAAAATTTAATAAACTTACAAAAAAAAAAAAAAAAAATAATAATAATAATAATTTTATAGGGCGGTCTGAAAAACATTTTAACCAATCGTCACTCATAGGAGGTATCATTACAGGTTTTATCGACTCTAAATGTATAATTGCGCTAAAATAATAAAGCTGCGCAATTGTTATTGTTTATATAAACTATTTTAATTATTTTTAGTGTTTATAAACGTTTTTAAATGAAATCAATCAACTTTTTGTTAGTAATCATAGCAAGATGGTAACATATTATTCAGTTATTGAATGAAACTATTATAATATTGATAGGCCCTTTTACAGTAATTTTAAAAGTTTTAGGAATTGTATAACAAAAATTGATGAGTATACTATAAACTAAGTAAAAATTATCTGTTTCCGTAACGGAAGAATTTAGAGTTAAAGGTTAATTAACTTGGTAATCAATTGAATTGTACCTTAAGTTTTTTTCTTGGCCAACTGGACCTGTTAACAGAAGAAATCACATTGAAAAAAGATGAATTAGCAGTCTTACTAAGAATCATAGCTTTTCAACACCAGATTGGGATAGGGAGTTCAGTTGAATTTTACCACAGTGCATTTAGCCTTGGGATTGTATAATCAATTTGCGCATCATTTGTTGTTTGTATTTCAGTCTTCATTTAATTAGTATCTTAATAAATTTTTATCTTAGTGAATTGGGGTTAAGTATGTAAACACTGCTTTTCTTTTTTGTTTAAAATCTCATATACAAATAAATAAAACAAACTCCTATTTTTAAATTTGTAACAATATTATAGCATATGTTTAAAACTGATCAGTAGAGATTCTCTATGAATTCGATATGTATCAAATTCTAATTTATTAAATGAGTAATAATCGTTTAGTGAAAAATTCCATTTATTTGGAAGTCTTCTAGTATAAAAATATTTTCTAGTATATATTATTTTGTATAAAAATATTATTTATTTTCAATGTTTCCCATTGTTTTCATTTGGAAAATTCTTTAATACGCAATACTAAGAATAATTAATGTGATAACATATTCTTTAAACATCATAAAGATAAAGTAAAATTATTAAAGCACATTAAATATATATATATATATATATACAATTTTACTTTTAAATTTTAAGGTAGAAATGTTAAAAAATTTTCATTTCTTCTGCAATTTGGAATACATTTTTATCACTATGTTATCTTCAAATTTTTATCACTATGTTATCTTCAAATTTTATCACTATGTTATCTTCAAATTTATATCACTATGTTATCTTCAAATTTATATCACTATGTTATCTTCTCTATATATAAAAATATATAAAGCATAATAATTCATAATATAAAGCATAGTTAAAAAAGCATAATATTTTACAGGAACTCCGAAAAATTTGCACAATATTTTATGATCTTATTTGGGATTATTTTATGATTTATTGTTATTGTTTGGATAATATTTTTATGTTTTTATTTTATTTTTATTGATAATAATTTAGAGAAATAAACACATATTTTGTGTCAGAGCGAAAAATGATTCTGTGAAAAATAAACAAAAATTTCTTTTCTAAATCGTACTTGAAGTAAGAAAAGGTCACGTCGATCATTAAAGTCACTAGTGGTTTTCAAAAAACTGACAAATTATTTACAGAACAATATAGTTTTAATCTCGAGCTTTTTGAACTTCAAAATACAATAATCAATGTTTAATTCATCCACTGTGGCATTTTTGGGAACGAGCAAGCAGATTGTCTAGCAAAAAAGAGGCTCAAAACTACTTCAAACGAGATCCTTGCCACTGTCCCTCCATTCTATAAAACTTTATATCAAACAAATAATGACTAAAAACCACAAGCTACAAATTCATGATGAGATCAAGTCACAGCGTTGGAGAGCTGAAGATCTTTTAGCAATACCCAGCAATCCGCGTCGGCATACTGTCGCCCAGTTCCGACTTCTGACTGGCCATGACTGTCTAGCAGAGCATCTGCATCGCATTAAAATCTTTTCGAATCCTGGCTGCCCCCTATGTGGTTCAACAGACCCAATGAACAGAGACCACCTCCAACGATGTGCGGTACTTGACGGCGATTCGGAGACAGCGTTTTACTGGCGTGCGAGAGAACTTTTAAGGCAATGACTTCGGTCATCTTTGCATTTTCTGGACGTTTATTCTTTTGTATTTTTTCCTTGTTATTTTTATTATTATTACTATTTTTTATTCGTCTTGTACTTGCCTTGCCATTGGAAATAAAAAAAAAAATGTTTGATTCACAGTGAGTGTCTCTTTCGTGATATATTTATTATATATTCATTTCGCTTAAATATGACCAAAACAGATGTTTTCTGTGTATTTAATTCACTTTCAACATTTGAAAGGGATAAAGAATTTTAAATTCCATTCGCAAAATCTTTTTAAAACCAAGACTTTGTGAATCTTTGGTATGAAACAATGAAAGCATTATTTCGATAATTTAAAAATGTTTCTTAAAATTGTTAATAATTTATTTAGTGTTCAGTTCTATTTACAAAACATCATTAGTTGTATAATGGATATACACTAATATCAAAATGGCAAATGATTTCTAAGATAGGAGAATTTTAACTAGAAAATTATACAATTTATTTTTCTTCCAATCTCCATTGCATTGCAATACTTATTTCTTTCAATAGTTCAATTCATAAGCTAAGTATAACTTAAAATAAAATTAATAGCTCATATCCTATTAATATTCTTCGCTATGAATATATTTCTTTAAAAAGAATTCTTGTAATTAAATGCTAAATATTATAACAAAATTCAACTACAAAAATTTAAAATATATAGATTCTCAACTACAAAGAATTTTATCATTCATTGACAATTTAATAGATAATTAGAATTGATAATAAAGCCATTTTAAGTAAAAAACTAAAATAATTAACCAAGATATGATTATTTTTATGAACATTACTGTAAAAATTCTATATAAAGCAAGTCCCCTTTTGTTCACAGGTCTATTAAATACAAGCCCAATTAAATCTAAAAAGTGAAATTTCCAAGCATACCATAATTTTACCACTCTTTTTGTGATACGTTTAATTTAACCTACAAAATTAGGTTATAAAGAAATAAATATGAAAATTAAAATATATACAACGATATTGTTTACTTCTTTTTTGTCAATTTTTACAAAATTTATTTTTTTAACTTTACACAAATACTCCTAACTAAAAAATGTGTACAGCATATCACATTTACTTGCATAAATGTACCGTCATATCCATTGCACATACATCGGACGAAAGGAGCTAACCTTAAATATAGCTGAGTTACAGCCAATCTCATTTAGAGAAAAATTGCAAGAAAAAAAAAAATGTCAATACTTCATATCAAAATAAATATATTTTAAACCTTTTAATACATGCAACTTATAATTCAAATTTCATTATGTTTTTTAAATTATTGCAGAAATATGATTGTTATTGTATGACTGTGTAGCAGATCATACAATTTTTCAGAAATTTAATTTAAAGTTTTTAATGCATGAATTCTGTGTCCTAATAACTCGTGATTAAACAGCTGTATCTAGACTTCCAACGACTTTAGAAACAAACTCAAAAACTGTTTTCGAAAGCTAAAGGTCTTATTGTTGATTTTTAAAATACAACAATAAAAAAATCGATTGTCTTATCGAAAATAGCGATTTGAAAGTGATTGATTACCATTTCTAAATCAATGACGCTCATTTCCTAGATTAGGCTTTGTCCTTAAGAGATGAGAGTCCAAAAAAGTGTTGTAGGAATTCACTGAAGTTGTAGGAAGCCACTGAAGAAACTTATTATTGATTCTGAATACTATTGTGTTAAAGAAAAAATGTAAATGAAAATGGTATAAAATAAACGAAAAACAGCCGTCGGCCAGAGGGTGTTGTGGATTGTATATTTAATTTTGGAAATAAAGGAGATTGGTTTGAAATCCTAAAAGTACCATGAAGCAACATAAGCTTCTATATCTGTGACGGAGATGAGCCTGAAAATTCTGAAAGCTGGGAAGTCCATCGTTGTTTGGAACAGAATGACAAATTTTTCGTTATAACTTTTGGGTACTTTTTTATTAAATTAGACTGGTTCCAAAAAGTCTAGAAAGGAAAATTTGGTTGTGATAATAACTGCTATTTTTGTATGGGAATACTGATTCAGGTGTACGTAGCATTAAGAAAAAAATGTAGCATATGAGTTCACTGATAATAGAGGACAAAGTTGATCTACCTCCCCATGGTGCACTCCGGACAACGTCTGATACGGCAAAATGATCTACAAACAAGGCCTTCAGTCTGACTCTCAGAGTGAGATTCTTAGAGTTCTGCAGTGGAACGCAGAAGTGGTTTTTTGTCCCATTATCACCGGTGGCATTGCTACAGCTTTTCTGTGGTCACGATTGTCCCTGTAAACATCTTTGCAGAATTAAACGCCTGACTCCTGAGCCTGTGTCACTTGTGTGATAACCAGGAAGAAATAGATATGTTTCACTTTGCTTCCTGTGCTCTGCCTCCTGTTTCTTGATGGAAGCGTTATTGGATTGCCAGACTTAAATTGATGGATTAACTGATGTCTTATTTTTCCTTCTTGATCTTTTATGTATTTTTTATGATATCTGTTGTCCTTAAGTTGATGGATCATAATATCTGTTGACTGTCTGTTTATATCTGTTTTTATATCTATTGACATAAGGTGATTGGTTAACTGATGTCATTTGTTTCCTTCTTGCTCTTTGTATTTATTTTTTTATGTTATATGTTGTCCTGTAAACTTGACATTAGGAACATAAAAAAAAAGTTCACTGATAACTTTTAGTATGTTAAATGAGTGTAAGATTATCAATGAAGCTAATAAAGGAAATTAGAAAATCGATAGATAATGTTAATTTTATAAACCAATTACTTGTTATTTTTTAGAGACATACACTTTCGAGATCATTCGCCATTGATACCTTATAGTTAAAACGAAATCTGAGATTTGCGGTTGGAAGCTACATGTGTAACATTCACAAAAAGAAGAAGAGTGGCTGAAAATGATTTGTTAAATATATTTTTCAGGTGATTAAATTATATATAAGTAAAATTTGGGAAAATAGTCACCCAATCAAACTGAAGCATATTTTTAAGGTGATGCCCATCCAGCAGTTCAAATGTTCAAGTTAAATTCACAGAAATCGAAAATGAAGCCTCTATAACTGAAGCTATTTCAACCCAGCTATCACCTAACTTTTGATCTGTGGTAATGTGTCCAAACTAGTGTATAAAGGAGGAAAGTTCGAATTCTCTGACTACTTGTTTTTGAAAATGAAGAAGTGATTGTTGGAGGAACAAGTTCCGACAAGTTAGCTTGAAAGTCTTCCCTGAAATTATTAATCTCCTTTGCTCATTAGCGGCCTGATGGCCAATTGGCTAGCGCTCTGACCATTGGTGCCACGGGCTTCAAATTCGAATCCTGACGTTGGCATGGATGTTTGTTAGCGTTTCGGAATCCACGTTGTTGTAGATCCAGGTCTAATTAGCGCAAAGGTGCAAAGTGACTGTAGAGCGACAAACCAAGCCTAGCATTTGCTCACTAAGGATTATTCAGGCCAGACATTGAGTGGAACATGAGATCTTTTAAATAAGAAACAAATATATTCGATCCATTATCTAATCAATTCACCCAAATACTTGATATAATTTGTGAAATTTTTTTAACAATGATTATTATTTTCTAGACTTGCATCAAATTTCATTGTATCTTTTCCAAAGGAATATTTACAGCTATCCCCGCAGACAAGAAGCCTCTCTGCATACAACTTATCTTATTCAACAAACAGTATCCATAATCTTGAGCGAGCTTCCTCCTGCGAAGACAGTCCAATCCGATATCTCCGTGATAAATGTCTGGCAGGCAGTCATATTAAACCATTAACAAAGACACCTTTTGCATTCCGCGTGCTGGCCGGGGTAATATTCATTACCAGAGCTTGTCGCAGAAGGCTGCTTGAAATGGGCCTCGCAGGAAGGAGGCACGCGAAGTATAATTAGAGTAGTTAATCATCATTTTGAATTGATTCGAATTCCTGTCTCCTCTGGCAGTTAAGGGACAGCGGTGAAGCTCCCCTGTTTCGTTGCGTGATTTTCCCCGCCATTAGGAAGCGGGCGAGCGGCTCATTCGCTCGGAAAACGATGAAACTCAATAGGAATTATGCGCCTAACTTATCGTGGAGGTGAAATCGGTCACCTCATCCATTGTGCACGGAATGGTACTGCTTCTTCTTCTGAGGTACTTTCGGCCTTTTATGTTCCAATCCGTAATGATCGCGATATGGATAGTCAAGGGTGCTTATTAAATAAAGGGATAGTTTAAAGGCTTTGTATAGTATGTGATTTTCTAGGCTGTGTTGATATCAATTCAATACCCTTTTAGACAGTCTCAAGCGTTTAGATTTGAATTTCTAATGATCAGGATGTGGATATATTTAGTTAAAAACACTTGTAAATGAATTACTAGTTAAGCTGGTAACGAACCTTTAAAGCTGTTTATACATGGATTTTATGTTCAAATCTATAATTATCGCGATATTGATTGTCAATGGTGCTTATTGGCAATGGCTTTTGAGCAATGGCTTTGTATGTGATTTTCTACGTAGTGTTGATATGATTCAACGAAATGGTACCAATTCAATACTCTTTCAGACAGTCTCAAGCGTTTAGATTTGAATTTCTAACAATGATGATGTGGATATTTTTAGTCAAAGGTTAAGCTAATGTTGAACACGAATCATTACGAATCCTTTAAAGCTGTTTATGCATAGATTATTGGATATTGTTGATATGATGAAGCATAAAGGAAATGAAATATCGCTGCTTCATTATTTTTCTTCTTTTAATTTAACATTTAATTTTGAGTTTGCATCGATTGTAATTTGAATATTTTAACTTAAGGGTGCTTATTAAATAAAGAGGTAGTTAAAATATAGAATGCTTCAGGCCTTCTATGTGGTTTTCCAGGCAGTGTTGATATGATGCAACGAAATGGTATCAGTTCTAAGAGTTTAGATTTGAATTTCTAATACTGATAACATGGATTTTTTTAGTTGAAGACTCTCGTAGTTAAGCTAGTGTTGGACATTATTATGAACCCTTTAAAGCTGTTTATGCATGGCTTATTGGATATTGTTGATATGATGAAGCTTACAAGAAATGAAACATCACTGCTTCAATATTTTTCTTCGAAGTAGTTCAAAACGCTTAATTTCGAGTTTGCTTAGATTGTAATTTGAATATTTTAACTCAAAGGTGCGTATTAAATAAAGAGGTAGTTAAAATACATAAGGTTTCATGTTTAAATAAAAAAGTTTCTGCGTAGTGTTAGTATGATGCAGCGAAATGGTACCAATTCAATACTCTTTTAGACAATCTCAAGCTTTTAAATTTGAATTTCTAATAATCATGGTGTGAATATTTTTAATCAAAGACGCTTGTAAGTAAATTGCTAGTTAAGTTGCTGTTGGATTATATTACGAACCCTTTAAAGTTGTTTATACATGGATTTTATTTCAAATCTATTATGATCGTGATATTGATAGTCAAGGGTGCTTATGAAATAAAGAGATAGTTAGAAAGCCTGAAGCATTCTATATTTTATGTGATTTTCTAGGTAGGGTTGGTATATGCAGCGAAATGGTACCAACTCAATACCTATTAGACAGTCTCAAGTGTTTAGATTTGAATTTCTAATAATCATGATGTGAATAGTTTTAGTCAAAGATGATTAAAAATGAATAGTTAAGTTAATGTTGAGCATTATTACGAACCCTTTAAAGCTGTTTATACATGGATTTTATTTCAAATCTATAATGATCGTGATATTGATAATCAAGGGTTATTATTATTAAATAAAAAAATAATTAAAATACAAAATGCTTCAGGTCTTCTATGTGATTTTCTAGATTGATACGATGTAGCAAAATGGTACCAACTCAATATTCTTTTAGACAGTCTCAAACATTTAAATTTGAATTTCTAATAATGATGATGTAGTTATTTTTAGTTAAAGACACTTGTAAATTAATTACTAGTTAAGCTAGTACCGAACCTTTAAAGCTGTTTATACATGGATTTTATGTTCAAATCTATAATGATCGCGATATTGATAGTCAAGGGTGCTTATGAAATAAAGAGATAGTTAGAAAACCTGAAGCATTCTATATTTTATGGGATTTTCTACATAGTGTTGATATGATGCAGCGAAATGGTACCAACTCAATATTCTATTAGACAGTCTCAAGCGTTTAGATCTGAATTTCTAATAATCATAATGGGGATATTTTTAATCAAAGGTACTTGTCAATGAATAGTTAAGCTAATGTTGAACATTATTAGAAACCTTTAAAGTTGTTTATGGGTAGTTTATTGAATTTTGTTGATATGATGAAGCTTAAGGGAAATTAAATAATACTGCTTCAGAATAGTTACTTTTATAATTTTTTTCTAAGTAGTTCAAAACGTTTAATTTCGAGTTTTCATAGATTGTAATTTGAATGTATTGATTCAAGGGTGCTTATTAAAATTAGGTGACAGTTAAGTTGGGATTAAATTTTATATATAGAATCTTTTATAATGCTTATGTCGTTTATTGGATTACTTTTAACATGGAGCCTGTAAAGAAATCATACTACTTTAGAATTTATCTAATCATCTAAAACGCATTTAAATATGTAATAATTAATAAAGACATTTTGTTTTAAAAGTACGTATTTGACGATGTTGTGGCTAAATTAGTGTTGGACTAAATGCATAATTTATGAAAGTCTTTATATGTTTATTGTATAGTTAGTGTCGAAAAGATAAAGTGACTCTTCTACATTGACGCAATAGCCCCATGGAAGACCAAGGCAGTCTGCCTGATGGCAGGTTTTGAGACAGGAGATATTTTCTTTTTTAAGCTGCAGAGTCAGAGTTTCTTTACTGTCAGACACACTTCCAACGTTCTACAGTTATTATAGATCGGCACCGGCGGATTAAAGGGGATTCCAAACCCCTACAAACATCTATGGCACCGCCGGAACTCGAGCATGAAACCTGTGGCAAGTATCGGCACAGCGCTAGTGTCTCGGCCATCAGGCCCAACTGCTTATAATTTTTTTTTTTTTTTTTAATTTTTATACTGCTTCAGAATTTTTCTGTTTCAGTTACATAAAATGTAGCCTGCATGAATAGTCAGCCTTATATGTAGCCTGTTGAATAGTCGAAGCCACGTATACTTATTAAATAAATTGCTGGTTAAGTTGATGTTTAATTTTTTAAAGATACTTTTGTTTATGTAACTGTTGATGAGATAGATACCTGGATTTGTATCTGAGAAATGTGTGAATATATTTTTTTTAGGTAGATGATTTCTTGTTAATTTTTTATGTTTCAAAAAATTAAAAAGAAGCAAAATCTTTCAAATCAACTGTAATTTAAGTTATCTTAAATTACAGTTGATTTGAAAAGATTTTGCTACTTTTAATTTGTGAATTTAAAAACAAAATAGTCCAGTAATGCCAGTTTTGAAAATACTTATTATATTCCTGCTGTTAACGTTAAAATTGTTTTCTTTGTCTTTAATTTAATTCTGATTTTGATATTAACTTTATTTTGCTTTCATATGAATTATGGTGAACATTATGAGACGATATCAGTTCTTACTTGCGTCAGTATTTAAGTACACTGTAAAGAGATTTAATCATAAAAGTAAAAATATTCATGAATGTGATTTATTTGCAAAAAGTGTGGTAATTAAAACGTAAGCCAAACATCAGTTTAATTGATATAGTTTCTATAATTTGTATTATTATTATTGTCACAGAGACAATTTTAGTAGCCATAGAATAGAAAAGATGTGAGTTTCCTTTTAATGTTTTTGTCTTTATCTAATTTATCAAAATTTATTAAAATATTTTTTGAAAAATATAAAACAGCTACATTATCATTTATAAAGCTGGAAATACAGTATGCGGTTTATGTTGAATCCAAATTTAAACTATTTTATTTAAATTTCAGATTCCATATTTAACTAAAACTTATGTAATAGAAAATAATTCAATTTCACACAATTTGTGATATATTATATTACATAATTATAAATTATGTATTCGTTAACTTAAAAGTTACATTTTACAGAGAATAAAAATATTTATTAAAATAATAAACATGTTTTAGACTTCAGAAAACTCAATTAAACAAAAAAGTGAATTGTACATTTCTGAAACACCTGAAGCGTGAACTCAACAACCTCTTGGCACTGTCACGTCCTGATTAAGCACTATTCCCACTACATCTACATCTCACCCGTCAGTTTAGATTAAGCAATTCCGTCCCCTGCGTCATTTTTCCGAGACAGAAACTCGTCTCCACCATATTCCCGATTCAATGAGTCGTTCAGCAAGGAAACAATTCCAGAAATTCAGTTATCGAGAAATCGTTTTATTTATGCTAATGATATTCATATTCGTGTAGTCAGTAATTAAATTTTCGTCCAGCCAGCGGGCGTCACGTCTCCCTGGTGGTCGCCAAGGAAAGGACTAAATTATCCCATGTCCTCGGAATTGTGTCCTCGGAAAAGGTCGCGGGAGGGACTCGAGTACAGCTCCTTGGCATAACGGAGGAGCTAATTTGTGCAAAATTAAAATTTATGTAATTGAGTGAGAATTTTAACGCCCGTTTCTTGACTTGAGAACAGACTTTTGAAGTGAAATTCGCAGTTCGTAGTTATTATAATGCAAGGTCTAGAAATAAGGAAATTCTGCTGGCGAGACATTTCATGCCAATGGTATCCACACAACAAGACACTGTAATGCAAAAGATCCTGTTTGTTAAATCATTTATACAATTTACTTAATATATTTCTCCGTTAGCAGTGCATATGTCAGTTATAAATATTTCCCTTTGCAGTATAATCATTTGGATGAGCTTGATTAACTAGCATAGTATCAATTTATGGATCCATAACATGCCTTTAACAAATGCAAAGCTAGAAGTATTATAGTTATTGTATTATAGTTATTATGATACAACGCCTAGAAATAATGAAATTCTGCTGGCGAGATATTTCATGCCAATGGTATCCAAACAATAAGACACTATAATACAGAAGTTAAACCATATATACAAACTTAGTATATTTCTCCGTCCAGTATTTAAGTACACTGTAAAGAAAAAAATTATCACAAAAGTAGAAATAGTCGCGAATTCGAGATTTATTCTGATAAAACGTGACAGTTAAAATGTAAGCAAAATATGAGTTTAATTAATATAGTTTCTTTAAAAATATCAAAATTTATGTATGCGTGTCACACGCTTTTAGTAGCAGTCATAAAATGGTTCAATTTAAAAAAAAAACATGAGGTTTATTTTAAAGAATTTTGCCTTTATTTAAAATTTATTATAATATCTATTGGAAAATATAAAGCAGATATAATATCATTTATAGAGCTGCAAATGCAGTATGCGGTTTATGTTGTTTAACTATTAACTAACAAGTTTAAACTATTTTATGTAAATACAGATTCCATATTTAACTAAAACTTGTCTAATAGAAAATAATTCAATTTCCCACATTTTGTGATATATTCTATTATATAAATATAAATAATATATTTATGTGTTCGTTAACTTAAAAGTAACATTTTACAGGAAATAAAATATTTATTAAAATTATAAACATGTTTCTGACCTCAGAAAACTCAATTAAATAAAAAACCAAATTGTACATTTCCTGTAACACCTGAATCGCGAACTCAACAACCTCTCTGCACTGTCACGTCCTGATTAAGCACTATTCCCACTGCATCTCACCCGTCAGTTTAGATTAAGCAATCCGTAACATCAGTTTAAATTAAGCAATTCCGTCCCCTGCGTCATTTTTCCGAGACAGAAACTCGTCTCCACCATATTCCCGATTCAATGAGTCGTTCAGCGAGGAAACAATTCCAGAAATTCAGTTATCGAGAAATCGTTTTATTTATGCTAATGATATTCATATTCGTGTAGTCAGTAATTAAATTTTCGTCCAGGCAGCGGGCGTCACGTCTCCCTGGTGGTCGCCAAGGAAAGGACTAAATTATCCCATGTCCTTGGAATTGTGTCCTCGGAAAAGATCGCGGGAGGGACACGAGTACAGCTCCTTGGCATAACGTAGGAGTTAATTTGTGCGAAATTAAAATTTATGTAATTGAGTGAGAATTTTAACGCCCGTTTCTTGATTTGCGAACAGACTTTTGAAGTGAAATTCGCAGTTCGTAGTTATTATAATGTAAAGGTCTAGAAATAATGAAATTCTGCTGGAGAGATATTTCATGCCAATGGTATCCGCACAATAAGACACTGTAATACAGCAGACAATGTTTGTTAAATCATTTATATAATTTAGTATATTTCTCCGTTAACAGTGCATCTGTCAGTTGCAAATATTTCCCTTTGCAATATAAGCATTTGGATAAGCTTGATTAACTGGTATAGTATCAACTTATGGATCTAGAGCATGCCTTTAACAAATGTAAAACTAGAAGTAGTATAGTTATTGTACCGTAGTTATAATTATACGTCTAGAAATAATAAAATTCCACTGGTGTGATATTTCATGCCGGTATCCAAACAATAAGACACTGCAATATAAAAGACCATGCTTGTTAAACCATATATACAAACTTAGTAAATTTCTCCGTCCAGTATTTAAGTACACTGCAAAGAAAAATTATCATAAAAGTAGAAATAGTTGTGAATTCGTGATTTATTCTGATAAAACATGATAATTAAAACGTAAACCAAATATGAGTTTAATTAATATAATTTCTTTAAAAATATCAAAATTTACGTGTGTGTGTCACACGATTGTAGTAGCCAAATTTAAAAGACATGAACTTTATTTAAAAATTTTTGACTTTATTTAAAATTTACAAAAATATTTATTGGAAAATATATAACAGCTTTATTATCATTTATAGAGCTGCAAATACAGTATACGGTTTATGTTGAATCCCAAGTTTATGTAAATACAATTTCCATATTTAACTAAAACTAGAAATAATGTTTAATAGAAAATAATTTAATTTCACACATTTTGTGCTTCTATCATATAAATACAATAAATTCGTTAACTTAAAAATTACATTTTACAGAGAATAAAAATGTTTATTAAAATAATAAACATTTTTAAGCATTAACATTTCAGGAAACTCAAAAAAAAAACCGAATTGTACATTTCCTGTAACACCTGAAGCGCGAACTCAACAACCTCTCTGCACTGTCACGTCCTGATTAAGCACTATTCCCACTGCATCTCACCCGTCATTTTAGATTAAGCAATCCGTAACATCAGTTTAAATTAAGCAATTCCGTCCCCTGCGTCATTTTTCCGAGACAGAAATTCGTCTCCACCATATTCCAGATTCAATGAGTCGTTCAGCGAGGAAACAATTCCAGAAATTCAGTTATCGAGAAATCGTTTTATTTATGCTAATGATATTCATATTCGTGTAGTCAGTAATTAAATTTTCGTCCAGGCAGCGGCCGTCACGTCTCCCTGGTGGTCGCCAAGGAAGGGACTAAATTATCCCATGTCCTCGGAATTGTGTCCTCGGAAAAGGTCGCGGGAGGGACTCGAGTACAGCTCCTTGGCTAACGTAGGAGCTAATTTGTGCGAAATTAAAATTTATGTAATTGAGTGAGAATTTTAACGCCCGTTTCTTGATTTGAGAACAGACTTTTGAAGTGAAATTCGCAGTTCGTAGTTATTATAATGCAAGGCCTAGAAATAATGAAATTCTTCTGGCGTGATATTTCATGCCAATGGTATCCACACAATAAGACACTGTAATGCAAAAGATCATGTTTATTAAAATATTTACACAATAAATTATTGGGCCTGAATGACCAAGTGACTAGTGCTCTAGCGCTCGGTTCCAGTCGTTTCGGGATCGAGTCCCGATGGTGTCATGGATATTTGTAGTGCTTCTGAATCCCCTTTAAGCCGTAGGTCTCGGTCTAATATGAATGTAAGAGTGTTGGGCGTAGACAACCCTACCTCTTAAAAAGTCAGCGTCACGGAGGCAAGTCAGACTTCTATCTACGGGTGCTTCATCACAACAGAAACTGGCCGATTTCCCGTCATCCATGAGTCCACACTGGTTCGTGGGCTTGGTTTATATATCTACGAAGTAGGACAAGAAAGAACCACAGCACCCAATAGATTTAGTAATTTCTTTGTTCACAATGAATCTGTCAGTTTTAAATATTTCCCTTTGCGGTATTAACACTTGGATGAGCTTGATTAGTTGGCATAGTATCAACTTATGGATCCATAACATACCTTTAATATATGTGAAGTTAGAATTTAATTATACCTTTGCTAGGCGGGGAAAAGATTTTTCAGGGAAAATTATTCCATAGCTTTGTGATGTGTCGTAAAAGTTAGGGCCGGATATGCGTGTGGTCCTGATTCAGCGTTCTTTCATGGTTGAAATTGAATTATTTCTTCAAATAACAAGAAAACTTTTGGCTGTCTTATTTATTAAAATTTGCTAAGACAGCACTGCATAATTATAACACATAACACACGAAATACATTTATATAATAAGTATTTACAAACTCATCTTAAAGCATCTTCGTTTAAGGCAATTCGTTCTTCGTACCCTCCGTCCTGCCTGGAACTCTTCTCCCGACTCCGCACATTCCCTTTTTTCTTTCTCCCTCTCCTTTATCGGTTCCAAAGTCTAATAGGCAAAAAAAAAAAAAATGTGCAAAGTAAGTGTCGTAAGTGTCAATCCGTCCTGGAAAGAAGATCTATCAACTTTGAGTAAAAGGTTGTAGCTTTTTGTGAGAATGCATAGTGAATCCTTATTTGTTTGGTATAAAAATGCATTCAGTTCATGTATGTCAGAAATTAATTCTTATTTCTGAATGCAATTACTACCCATACAAGCATAGCTTTGGGTTTAGATCAGAGATACTCCATTACAATTTTGTAAAATGATGTGATTGAAGAGCAATTTTTAAAGAAAGTCCGTCAAGGGTGGCTTTTAGGGGAATAATCACTTTTCTCCCTTATTCATGGAGACTAATGGAAGAATATTTAACCACTACAAAATTTATTGTACCCAGATACTGAAGCTTTCGGTTCGGCATCACAGCGAGTTTCAAACCAATCCCAATTAACTCTGAAATGTAACGCAACGCAACGCAAAGCATTGCCTTTAGTCCGCTTCACTTCCTAATGCCGCGACTGTAAAAAATAAAAGTAAAAAAAAATAAATAAATAATAAGAAAAAAAAACTTGCAAAGGAAGAATCAAGCCCTCATTTTCATTTGCATGGTTACTAGTACATTTAATAATTCATTTGGAATTACACTTATTTCCAATTAAGGAATGGAAGTTAGGATTTTATTCCTCTCTTTCTCGTTAACGGAATTACTATAAAAAACTTAAAAAAAAAATAATAAAATTCTCCTTTAAAATAAAATTCTCCTTTTCTTGGAGGATTTAGCAATGAATCACTTCCACTAATGCGCTACTAACAGTCTATTCATGGTAAATAATGGATAAGTATTGCCGTTCGACTTCCAGGAGTAACTATCCGGTTTTTGCATGCAGCACGAGAAAAAAGGCAATCAGGCAAGTGATGACATGAGGTTATATATGCTGATTTAATCACTACCATTCACTTCTCGTTTCTGAAAGCAGTGACAGCAACGCGTGCCACCATCGCATTTGAACTTGAGCCATCTTGCAAGTTAGCTGCTCAGGTTACTGTAATTTCATTTGAATAAAACTGGCATAACTTTGTTATTGAAAGTATACGTATTTCTTTTACTATTCTTAAAAAAATGTAAATTAAATTTTTGGCTGAATTTTTTACAAACTATGTAGTAAGACCGTTGCTATAATTATAATATAATATTTTTCCATAAATGTGATGAAAATGATATAACAATATATTTAATATATATTACTGAATTTAAGTAAATCAACCATTTAATAGGATTATTATTTTCTTTTAAAATAACTAAAATCTATGTGTTAATATCTATATAATAGTAATTTTCTTTAAAAATTGGAGAAAATATGATTTTCATAGTAAAACAAATGAAGCGTTAAAAATAAATTTTAACATTTTCAGTTCATTCAGTATACAGAAATTTTTGTTTGTTTGCTGAATAATGCTTAATGTTATTATGCTATGATGACATAAATTTAATTAAGAAATTAATTAAAAAAAATTTTTTTTTTAAATAAATTTGTAGTTTTAATATAAAACCCTGAAATCTTTTATTCAATTTATTTTAAAATACTAAGAATACAATTAAACTCTCATTTTGGTTTTTAAAATTATTTGATTTAAATTAAATACTTCAAAATTGTTATTTATTAATGTTTATAGATAGATATAAACAATGTATTATTATTAACATTATAGCATACAACCCTCCAGGAAATGTGATGATTTTTATATTAACAAATATACACAAAATAGGAAATCATTTGCATTATAAACCCCCTGAAATAACTCCTACCAGGAGAATTTTCCGCAATGCATACTTTCCAAAACAACGTCAAAATGCTATCACAGAATTCAAAACGATGCCCCCACACAATGGCTTGCTTGGAGAAACATCCCCGCTATCCTTCCCTAAGTGCCTACTGAGTTTTCCCACAATGTTCATTTTCCCCGAAAACCGGGAGGGGGTTAGGGTGGGAGGATGAGGAGGGGGCATTAATGGAACGTCGAAAGATCAGCTAAATTCGCAAAATGCGGAACCTTGGCCCTCTTTATCGTCTGCCGACACTCGCTCAGCAAAAGACAGAACAGCAATTGTTGTTAATCAATCCGTTTCGTTCCGGTGGCAGCAGATTTTGATGCAGGAAGGGGTTTCCCCCCCTTTAGTAGGGGGTAGGGGCGGAACACAGGTTAGATAAACATTCGCTCGTGGGAGGTTATTAGATGTTGTGTATATGTGGTGCTGGCGTGGTGAACGATGTGTGCACCCTTCCGGTGAGGTTTGAGAATTGGGGGGTTGGCGAGTCTGCAATCCCCCTGACTCGTCTTCAGTGATTAAATTTTGTAAAAGTACAGTACAGTACAGTACAGGTCATTTAGAAAGTTAACCTTGACTGAGCTTCCTCCGAGCTTAGTGAGTGCTATTAATATAGGAATTGCGACTCAAGCGTCAGGTAGGGTAATGTGCGTGCAATCGGCTTAATGCTTTCCGGCCGTATTGGACTAGGACATTTAGGATGGCTATTATGTCAGCAGTAAGGTGTATTAGCTTGGCAGTTGTGTAAGTATGTTCAGCTGTACTAACTATTTCTCGCATTTACAAAATGATGTTGTTCCTGTAGGATCTAGCTGTATGTTTAAATGATTCTTACTTATTAAATTGCAACATTTAATTAGCTAAAAGATATATAATCTTTTATGTTGAAGTAAAATTAGGTCCCCCAGAACTATTTTTAAGTTTTTTTTTCCCTGAAAGAACTAAAGGAAAAAAAAAAAAATTGCATACTATTGTAAATATTGTTATATTGTAAATATTGTTACTATGGTATATCTTCTTCTAAATGAAAATTTTAAGGTTGTAAAAAATAGATTTATTTTTGAAAATAATTTAAATCACTTACGGAAAAAAAGCTTTTAATATTTTTAGTAATTTTTTATTCGTGATATCTTATTTTTTGGAATTATTATATGTTAAATAATTTTAACATGCTTAAGGTGGAAACATATTCGTATAGCATTCGTACAAACATACTCGGATATGAAATACGTATAAAACATTCATATGTCAGCAGTAAGGTGTATTAGCTTGGTAGTTGCGTAAGTATGTTCAGCAGTACTAACTATTTCTCGCATTTACAAAATGATGTTGTTCCCGTAGGAGCTAGCTGTGTTCTTACTTATTAAATTGCCCCATTTAATTAGCTTAAAGATTTACGATTTTTAAGTTGAAGCAAAATTAGATCCAATAGAACAATTTTTAAGTGTGTATGTATTTTTTTCCAGAAAGAATTAAAGGGAAAAAAATGTTGTATTACTATGGTATTGTACTTCTTGTAAAGGATATATCTTTTTCATAGTTGAAAATTTTAAGGCAATAAAAATACATTTATTTTTGAAAATAATTTAAATCCTTTATGGGAAAAAGCATTTAATATTTGTAATATTTTTCTTAATTCGTGATATTATACTTTTGGAATTATTGTACATTAAATAATTTTAACATGCATATATGTATGTGCATGGTGGAAACATATTCGTATGTCAGCAGTAAGGTGTATTAGCTTGACAGTTGTGTTCAACAGTACTAACTATTTCACGCATTTACAAAATGATGTTGTACCTGTAGTTCTAATAGGATTAAATAACTAACAACTAACTAACTGTGTTTCTACTTATTAAATTGCACCATTTAATTAGCTTAAAGACATATGATTTTTATGTTGAAGCAAAATTAGATCCAATACAACAATTTTTAAACTAATGTTTGGGAAAATTGCAACACTATGAAGGACTTACACGAGTGAGCTGAAATTTTCAGGAAATGCAAATTAGCGCATTATATGCAAATGATTAGAATTTCAAATCCGTAGCGCATGCGTATGCTGAGCAGCGCCCTCTGAACGTCGGATGGATCCGAATAAATAGACGGCTGTAGCGAGGCGTGTATGGTTATCGGTGGTTATCTGCTAGCGGTAAACGTTAGCTCAATCGTTACTTATGCCTCTTTGACGAAAGACAGCGAGATTTGAACAACTTCAGAGTTTGAACGGGGAGAATCATCAGCCTTCGTGAAGCTGGATTGTCTTATCGTGCAGTAGCAGCTCGTGTGCAGCGTAACAGCAGCACAGTGATGCGTCTTTGAAGCAGTGGGCGGACGAGTGTCGGACAACTCGGAAATCCGGGAGTGGACCCCGAAATGTGACGTCAGCTCGCGATGATAGACACTTGGTCCGCATGGAGCTGACGGACCGTACAACTTACTCTAGACAATTGGCAGCACAGTGGTCAATAGCTACAGGTGTTTCATTGTGTGTTTCATCAATTCGTAGACGTCTGCTGCAGCGTGGACTGCGCGCAAGGACTCCTTTATACAGGATCCCTCTCACGCTAAAAACCATGGGCCGCTCAGCATAGAGACTGGCGTGCTGATTGGCAGCATGTCGTGTTTTCTGACGAATCCCGCTTTAATTTGTGGTACCATGATGGTCGCATTCGTGTCAGACGCTATGGCGGTGAACGCCACCTTCCGGAGTGCATTATCGAACGCAACAGTGGACGAACACCCGGAGTTATGGTCTGGAGTGCCATAGCATATCATGGACGATCTGAATTGCTAAGAATTGTGGGCAATCTGAGCAGCAACCGGTACATCAGTGAAGTTCTACAGCCCCAAGCTGTTCCCTTCCTTCAAAGCTTGCCAGGCGCTGTATTTCAACAAGACAATGCCCACCCTCATATCGCCAGGACTGTTCATTCTTTCTTTGCATCGCGGCAAGTACAGCTTCTTCCTTGGCCTGCGTATTCCCCGAATATGTCGCCGATTGAACATGTGTGGGATTTCGTTGGTCGGCGTCTCGCTCGTGATCCTCGTCCTGTTGTTTCTGCAGACAAATTTTGGGTGCGCATACAAACAATATGGAATGCTCTTCTCAGGCAGACATTCAAAATTTGTTTGACTCCATGCCACGTCGTGTAGCAGCACTTATTGCGGCGCGTGGTGGCTACACAAAATACTGGTTCCGATCTCTTGTTATTGTTTGTTTGCTTTGAACATTTAATCATTTATTTGTACTACTACCACTCAACTGTGTATTAAATTTCATTCAATTATGACGATTCCTTCATGGTGTTGCAATTTTCACAAACATGAGTTTAAGTGTGCATGTATTTTTTTCCTGGAAAAAAAGTTAAAAAATGTTGTATTATTATGATATTGTATACTTCTTGTAAGTGGTATATCTTCTTCAGAATTAAACATATTAAGGCAGTAAAAATAGATTTATTTTTGAAAATAATTTAAACCCCTTTTGGAAAAAACTTTTAATATTTTTATTAATTTTTATTCGTGAAGTCTTACTTTTGGAATTAATGTATTTTGTACAATTTTAACATGCTTAAGGTAGAAACATATTCGTATAATTATTAAAAGCAAAAATTATTTATATAATATTCTTAAAATTTTGTTTCAAAATAATTACATTAAAATAAAAAACTGCGTTTTCTCTAATTGGGAAAATGTGAGCTAAAATGTAAAAGAAAAAAAAAGTACAGTTTAACGAATATGAAAGTTCTGCCGAATTGTGAATAACTAAAAAGAAATAGAAAGACAAAAATTTAGAAAACTAAATTATTTAATAGCTTTTTTTCTGATAAAAATCCTCAAAAATTAATTTAAATTTAATTAATATTTTTGAAAAGAATTCTGCATACCTGCTTCCTAAAATCAATAAACAATTTAATAACGGTTTTTCTTTCGGGAAGTAGAAAATTAATAGATAAAATTTCTAACCATGTTTTTTTTTTATTATTTTTATTAAAAAATGGAAACAATTTTAGTAGTTTTAAAGAATTTCTTCGTTGGAATTATCCATTTATGAAGAAAAAAAGATTCGCACAATGTCTTATTTGACATTTTAATTCGTTGGCCAGTATAAGTATCTAGCCTTTTTTATTTATCAGAAGATTATGATTCTATTAATGTTGGTGGTATTAATAGATTCATTATTAATAGTGTAGTAATTAACTGAAAAATTAGACTGAAAGCAAATTGTGGTAGTATCTAGCATTTTTAATTTGACTATATGGTGATAAATATGCCAATCAATTTTCAATTTGACTCGCAAATGTGGAACAGTTACCTTGAAAATCGAATCGTTCTAGAAAACATTCTTCCTCTTTGGATAGATATATCAGACATTCCATTTTGTTAAGTCTGTTGTAAACATGGAATACATTTTCAAATGTTACTTTTTATTCAGCTACATTTTAGTATAAAATTTATCTGGTTGAGTTAGTCAATACAATTAGAATAATATCATAAAGTTGAAGTTTCCTACGTTGTATTTCAGTCGCAGTTTTGAAAGATATATTCCCATTATATTCTGTAATCTCAATGCATTCAATTGTATAGATCTTAAAGTTTTTACATCTATTACATTTAAAAATGTTCTAATATTCCTTAAAATTTGGCTGCATTTGGTATTGTACTAATTAATAAAAAGTGCCACTTATCTTTAATGATAAATGTTTCTTTAATGCATAATGTATTTAATGCAGCAATGCATTACTTCATGTATCTTTCATTTTTAATCGATCATGGTTTTATTAAATACATGGCATTATGCAATGAGGGAAGAATCAGTATATTTAAATACTTGAATTTCCACATAATTTCAAGATGGAGTATACTAACGCATTTAAAAGAACTTATAAACATATGATAATACATATGCTAATATTGTTGAAATTCTTACAAACATATGCTAATACATAAAGATGTTTTAGTACATTTAAATTTCTAAATAAGAACATAATAATTTTATCTATTTATTTTTTTTTTTAAATTTAGGATCAAAATTGTAATTATTCAATCAATTAATTAAAAAATACTAATTAGTACTTTTTTATCATGTTTGGTTACAAAGTACAAGAAGCTCAAACAATTCTTAGAAAACCTTTTAACTGTTAAATGATATTTATAAGAAATGCATTTATAGATTTAATGCTTCATTGGTTTCAAAATATCTTTTCCAGATATATTTTTAATCTAAGAATAAACAAGTAATATAAAAAAAAAAAAAAAAATTTAAAGTCAATTCCTTCCTATTTTTCACTATATTGCAGAAAGTCCTTTATAAATAATTTTCATACATTTTTTAAGTTTATCTGGCGCCATCTATTGGTAGATATATGCAACTTAAATCTAAAAAAAAACTTAAAATTAATTAAATTTAAAGAATGAATTAATATTTGAAAAAACTGTTTTAACATCAAGTGTCATCCATTACAAGTTCAAAAAAATGTATTTGAACTTCAGTGAATGAATAAAAAGTATTTTATTAATGATTGAAAATTTGAACAAGATATATATTGGGAGAATGTGAACTAATAGAAGGAATTGGAAAAATTGATAAAGATACTTGGCAAAAATGGATAATATTGCAATCCAATCGTTATCCAATTTAAAAAATTCGCATTTGTTACACTATTTTTTTCTTCTTGTATATTTGCTAACTAATTTATCAACTTGTATTAAATAAGGAATTTTATTTCTTTTGTTCAAATACATTATAAAAAAATCTGTATATGCAAACGAATATTATTGAATTTGTTGATTTGCTTAAATTATATTTTTAAACTAAATAAACAATTTAAAAAATTTCATAAAAAAACTCATCATATAATACATGATTTAATAGTAGATTCATTAATATTTGCATTGCCTTATAAAACTGTTTAATTTTTATTATATTTCTTTGATGTAAAAATAAAAAATACTTTCATATAATTTTTTTTTAGTTAGATATTGAGTAACTAAACTAATTTCTAATAAAGTTATCAAGAAACAGAGTAAAAAATTAGGTTGGAAAGAATTAGAAAGGAAATTTAGGAACGCTTACAAGCTTTTAAGTAAAAAAGAGTATAAAACTCTATCTTTCAAACAATTCTTGTTCTTTAAAACAGCATGGCAAACAAAATTAAAGTAAATACAGACAGGCAGTCTAATAAATGTAGTATGAATTATTAAATTATAGTATTAATCGATTAAGTTCTGAAACTGAACTAAACAATATATTTAAAGAATTGAACACAGAAATAGAGACAGACAAACTTTTACAAATTAAAATATTTGTTGATTTATTTTTCATTGGTTAGGAAATACTAGATGAACTGTATTTGTCTAACTTTTCAGGGAAAACTTCTTTTACTATTTATTTATTAAAGTGCATTTTTATTAAGAAAAGTATTTGATATTTACTTTTTAGTAAATAAATAATTTTTACGTCTTAAATAAAAAACTTATTTAGTATATTTATATTGTTTATATATTTTTATTTATATATATATTATGTACTTCATTTCTACCTTTCTTGGCACGCTAATACATTGTGGTGAAGTTAGAAAACAACTAAAAGAACATTACATATTCAAAAATCACACAAAAGGCCATAAAAATAAATACTTCATTTTTCTTCAAATTAAAGCTCATACAATCGGCTCTTGTTGAACAAGCATATTTGATGCCTGACATAAATTTGGGGTAAGACTGACTAGTGGTATAGTTTTGTATTTTGTATTTGTTTTTGTATTTTGTATTTTATTTTGTATTTTTTTGTATTTTTGTATTTTATATTGTATTATTTTTATATTTTATATTGAATTTTTGTATTTGAAATTGAATTTTTGTATTTTATATTGAATTTTTGTATTTTATATTGAATTTTTTATTTTTTATATAGTATTTTTGTAATTTTGTATTTTATGTTGTATTTTTGTATTTTATATTGTATTTTATTTTGTATTTTTGTAATTTGTATTTTTATAAAAAAAAAAAATGAAATAAGGAATCTTAATGATAAGAAATCTGAATATGCAAAATGTCTTTGTTAATAAATCATATAATATGTCATTCAGATAAAAATGTTTAGAATCATGCCGCTTAAATATATCTTAAAAATGAATTAAAAATAAGATATTATTTAATTAATCTCATTCCCTTTAGTAATTCTTGTTTTACTGATGAAAGAGTTAAAAGTCACAGCATTTTATAGCACTCTCGAGATTTATAATATATATTTCTATCATTTGAATCGCATGTGCATGAAATGTTTTCTTATTATGACAGTGTCTAATAAGACAGTGTCGACAGTGATATGATTTTTTTCGACTACAAATACGTAAAAATAGAACGTATTTTCAATTAGATAGGTAGTTTTTCCATAGTTTGTTGTTTGTTTCTTGGTAGGCATCAAATCATCTAGACCAAATACAAGAAAACCATGTGGTATCATGAAAGAGGGAAAGGGAGGCGGGCAGATTTTGTTGTGATGGAGCATGGTAGCATGGTGGCATGGAGCGTAGGTCGAAGTCTCATTCTCTTTTCATAGTTTAAACAATAGAAACTAAGGAAAAGGCAAAAATGTGAGAAAAAACACAGGAAATTTACCGTAGTTTAAAAAAAGAAGTGTTTCTTATAAACTAATTAGTAAACCCTTTCTTAAATTGAACACTTTCGTAGAAAAAAATTACACAAAGAATATTTAATGTAGAAAATGAAATTCAAAAAACAAAGTTAAAATTAATGTTTAATTAGATTTTATTAACTTACATGCTTTGAGTAACTATTTTTCAATAGCAATAAAACAGCAAGACTTTTCAAAAGTATAAAACAATTGTTCTATCTAAACTGCAAAACGATGATTTCTTCATTTTTTTCATTTACTGGTTTTTTTTTTTTTTTTCATTTAAATGCATCAACAACTTTAAATCAGTTTTACCCGGAAGTTCAAACCACAAGAGACTTTTACAAGTTTATAAATATTATTTTGGTAAAACAGGAAATTATTGCTTCTTTCTGAAAAGGAAAGGTTTCTTATTTTTAAAGAGAAATACTGTTATTCTTGCCATTTCTAAGTAAAAAATATTATGAAAGAAATGTAAGATTTCGAAACCTTCTTTTTCGGTGACGTAGGTGTGACAAACATAAAATATTTCCAGTTTGAATATTTTAATTTGCATTTTATTAATAAATCACACACGTATTTTTAATCCCCTTAGTAAAATTTTTATTTTATTTTCAAGGGGACTAAAATACTTTTTATTTATCCAATCAAGTTCAAAAATTTTTCAACTTGTAGTGGATGTGATGTTAATACAGTTTTTTTTAAAATATTGCCAGTTTGAACTTTTTATTTAAGTTGTGTCTACTAATAGATGGCACTAGACCTAAAAAATGAATGAAAATTATTTATAAAGGACTTTCTGCAATATATTGAAAAAAAAAATAGAATTGACAAAGACATATTTTTTATTTATTAAATTACAAATTATTGATTAAAAGAAAAAAGTTACTATAATGGTAAAGTATTATCAAGTAGTAATGGTTAAATATGTGAAGAAGAATCATATTGTAAACCCTTTGAACAAATTAACTATAATGTTTTTCTCTAACACCGATTCTATTTGTTAGCATTCATCATTAAATCATATTTGTAGGACCTCGACTATTAAATTCACTTAAGGAAAAGATAAAAGTAATGCTAGAGATAAGTCTTGAGAGTTAAGTGTTCTGCGTTAGTGTATACAGGAGAAAATCGGAAATTGATAGATGATGTGATAAATTCAATATCCATCGCTACAAAATCCATTTGCATTGTACGAAATAGTACGGCAAAGTACATCATCCATGGAATCGAACTCTGGCCATTTCAAAATGTGTTGTACGTTGTAACGCCTCGGCCTATACTAGACCTATAACGGCTTCAAGGTCTTCACTTAATGGATCATGGGAACACTTTAATTTTTATTCACAAACACTATATATATATATATATATATATACAAACACAGAACTCTGGGAAAAAAAGAAATAAAGACAATGAAAATAAAAATTCATGAAAATTAAAAATATAAATTTGATCAAAAGTGCACGATTAAATCACAAGCACAGTTCATTCCAAAGTTCGGAGATTTTCAGCGTTCTTGAACCTACGTCGAATCTCAAAACACATGGTCTGCGACAGACCCCAATTATCACATAGCGTGATACACCCAGCCACAAGGGCTCACTTTGGAAACTGGCGGAATCCCCGGTTTGTTGTGTTACGTCAGAGAAAAACAACACACTTTGTTGACTCGTCGCAGAACTCTTCCCTTTCTTCTCCAAAACCTCTCTTTAAGAAGATCAGTCAAGAGGGGGAGGTCAGTTTCCCTTACTTCTCATTGGAGTAGACACTTTCTCAGTTCATGGTCTATATCGTCTATTACGATGCAACAATTTATGGTATATTCTATATTTCAGAATTATTGGACCTGTGATGGACACAGACAATCGCTAATTTCATGAGTCTCATACATGACACTGAATATCTACTATCAGATTTGGGTGATTGTTCTCATTAGTACAAAATACTAATTACATGTAATATAACTACCCCACAACACTGCTTATCTGCTGTGAAATTTGAGTGATGGATTTTTATTATGTACTTGTCAAAGAATATACATTCTTCTCGCCTGGAAATGAAATACCAAAACCCTTGTAAGAAATAAGGTTACAACTTAAAGAAAGATTTATAAGTAAAAAAATAGTGTCATGCCACTTAAAAAATTATTTATGTTTTATAATGTTGAACCAATTTGTCAACATTCATCATTAATACATCAGGTTTTGTAGCACTTTGCTTACTTAAATCACAAAAAAAAAAAAGAAAATAAAGATTAATGCTTTCAGAAGTAACTGTTTTACTCGTACATTTACGTTGCACTGTAGAAAATCTGAAAACTGCACAGGTTATTAATTGATTGACGATGAGATAAATTCTATTTCAGTCGCTATCGAACCCATTTTTATTCTACAAAAATAGTATTATAATGCACATCATCATCGAGAACAGCACTCTCAGCCCTTCACATTCTTATCCCCTCCCTTTACAACAGTTGTCAAAAAAACCATGTACATATACATCAACTTATTCTTACATCATATACATCAACAACAAATACATATCATGCAACATATACATCAACTTATTCTTACATCATATATATCAACAACAAATTTGTACAACATTTACATCAACTTATACATCATATATATACATTTCATGCAACATATACATCAACTTATACACATATACATTTGTACAACATTTACATCAACTTATACACATTTACATCCGTACAACATATACACAACCATACGAGATATGCATCAACTTTTTTAAAAAACATTTTGAACCTCATGTTATACTATGTGCAATAAGAATTATTCTATAAATCAGAGAAAAAAGGAGGACTTTCAGATAATCTTTCAGAGACATTAATCTACATGATTACGTGTCGAATCGTAGATAATCCGAAATCTGCCACCAGGCAGATAATGACACAATGAGACTTGTACAGAAGCTGTTGAAATTGCCTTTACAAAACAATGCCAATGCCACAAAAATGCCAACACATGTCACTGACGGATTAACACTGGAACCAACTTGCTCGCCATGTCTCAAATCAGACCAAGCATTAGTTCTGCACCATAAATAAATATCATAATTACAATCAAAAACAACTTTCGGATCATAATTTTACAAGCCTAAGTCTGTTTCATCTAAAATTGTAAATGCTTCTCTCTGGTTATACATATATTCAGTTTCTCACTTACTTTATAAAAATTTATTTCCATTTTATAGGTGACAGACCATTTAAAATATTAATATTTAAATGATGAAATGGACTAGACATCTCTACTTTGTCATACATTTATCACACTGGTAAATTTGATTTATTGCCAACCTCCATAGCTTGCTTTCTCAAACTCTGTGCTTTTATTAATCTAAACTTTAATCCACAGCTGTGGGTGCCTTAAAATAGACCAAACCTTTATCGTAGGGATGAAAGGCAATCAAAAAAACAATCAATTAATTAATTACAATCAAAAACAATTTTCCGGATCAAAATTTAAATGTAGTCGAAAAACTTAAATGTAGTCTGTAGCGGTTCACATCTCAAAATTGTGAACCTCTTCTGTCTGGTTATACGTATATTCAGTTTTACACTTACTTTATAAGAATTTATTTCCATCTCATAGATGACAGACCGTTTAAAATATTAATAATTAAATGATGAAATAAACTAGACATCTATACTTTGTCATACATTTATCAAACTGGTAAACTTGATTTATTGCCAACTTCCATAGGCAGCTTTCTCAAACTCTATAATTTTATTAATCTAAACTTTAATCCAGAGCTGTGGGTCCCTTGAAATAGACCAAACCTTTATCGTAGGGAGGAAAGGCAATAAAAAACAATCAATCAATTAATTAATTAAAATCCAAAAACAACTTTTCGGATCATAATTTTACAAACATAAATGTAGTCTGTTTGATCTAAAATTGTGAAAGCTTCTCTCTGATTAAACATATATTCAATTCCACATTTACTTTATAAGAATATATTTTAATTTCATAGATGATACACCATTTAAAATATTAATATTTAAATGATAAAAATGAACTAGACATCTTTACTTTCTCATACATTTATCACACTGGTAAATTTGATTTATTGCCAACCTCCATTAGCTTGCTTTCTCAAACTCTATGCTTTTATTAATCTAAACTTTAATCCAGAGCTGTGGGCGCCTTGAAATAGACCAAAGCTTTATCGTAGGGATGAAAGGCATTACGTATGTGGAAAACATGCTGCAGCATTGTGAGTGGTAATTCGTATATGGAAGTTCTAAAACCTGCAAAGGATTACAGAGGATTGAATTTTGTCATGTAGGTCGGGAAATACTCCAATTCTAAACCAAACATTTTCACGGTGGTGCAATCATTTCTGCGGAAGAGATTCAGAATTTCTAAATAAAGTTTAAAATGCTATGTGGGGAGAGTAAATTAATGAATGGTTTTTGGTCAAAATTGTAGACAAAATTATCAAGTAAATTTGTATTGGAGTTAAAAATATACTTCGTTATACATATCAATTGTAATTATTATTTGCATCAATTGTCAAAGATATCTTTGATACAAAAAAAACCACTTAACGATGAAAAACACAATTTTAATTGTTGATTATTAAAAGCAAATAAACAGTGATAATTATGAATTTATTTACGGTGGCCATATATAATAATAATTTATATATGGTAAAAACTCTCTGAATCCTTCTGTATCCATTCGAAAGACAATAGATATGGAGATATAGAGATAAGATAAATATAGAGATAGAAATTATTTGTTTTGTTTATACTTTTCAAAATATCAATTTACATATTTATATATATGAAATTAATTTCTGCAAATTTATGGATCTTTTTGACTATTAGTAGTAGTTTTCATTAATATTATATTTCTGTTTTTTATTATTCTTTAAGATAAGTTTATATTTCATTAATTTTTGACTCTCTAATAAAATAAAAAATTTTATTTTTAGGAAAATAATGAATGTTGTGTATTTAAAATTAACATCTATCCTTTAAAAAACATTTTTAATTAATTTTTTTAATTCCTTGAGATTACAGAAGTTATTCTTGTGCATATTAACTTAAGCTCATTAATGATAATAATCTGCATTCTGGATTAATTCTTACTAATTTTATTTTCGCCGTGTAAAACTTTAACGAGGAAATCTTTTCGTAATTCTTTATGAAAAATCATTGATGATTTCGGAAAAACATTTTTTTTAATCTTTTACTTCCTATTAATCTGTTTATGTACTAAATGTAGCATAATGCGTTTGACATTTTTTTTAAAAATCTATTTTTTAAACAGTTACAAAATAATTACTAATAGAATAAAATTCTTATTTATTTTTAATTTTTCCAAAGTAGTAATCGTGCGTGGGAAAATGTTTAGGGGATGAATAGTGAATTATTTTTCAAAATAAAAATAATGAAGATAATTTTGAATAGGAAAAAAATTTTAAGATAAAAATATATAAATATTTTCAAATCTCATAGTTTGATACAAACACACATACGCGTGTGCAATATATATTCAAAAAAAGAAGAGATTTAATGGCTATGTAAATATTTCATTATGTTAAATAAAATTATGATTACTTATTAGATTAGATTAGAATTATAGGTCATTACCTAAATTCTTCATTAACTAAACCTAAAGCTAGCATAAAAATTTAAATAGTTTAAAATTCGTTATAAAAATTTAAATTATTTCTTTTATATTTTATTTATATGGAAAATGTGTTACCTTTTCATTAATATATATCTCAACAAACTAAAAATAGATTAAATATTAATATTTGAATATTTGAAGTCAGTATGAATAAAATGAACATATCTTTCACGTTTAAATTATTCCAAATACTATTCTTTTATTTTATTCTATTACGAGAATTTTAACCTCTGGTTTCACGAACTCTTTTTCGCCAGTAAAAAAGTAACTGTTATTTTCATCTTATAAAATTCAAGCCATAGATATTCTTCTCAAAATAATATTTTTAATGCATTAAATAAAGTAAAAGTAAATCAGTGATATTAAAAAAATATTAAAGAATGTGAAACATTAATAATGCATGTACATTTTCTAAGCGCATTAAATAATAATAAATTGCATTAAAAATATATGATGATTCAAATTTTATAATTTAAAACATTTTAATACAATTACTGATGTTATTTTTCTATATAAAATTGTTATGTGACACAAAGTAAAATTTTTTATTGGTAGTTAAAAATACTGCTAAAAATATTTTTTTGTATACATTAACATGAGAAATTATGTATTTAATTAGAAGTATAAGTGAAAATAAATTTTCGAACAGAGTTGAAGATCTCTAAGGACAGGATGTCTAAGATGTAATTTTATTGTCTATTGAAAATAATTTTTTTTTTTTTTAAATTTAGGTAAAACCAAAATGGATGCAGCAAAAATATAAATGATAATTAGAATTCTTTATGAAGAATTTGTATAAAGAAGATATATTATTTACTGTAACTATAGTACGTTTCGAATTTAAGAGGATACAATATTAGCGAATATATAAAAAAAGATTGAATAAAATAAATCAAAAAACAATAACGAAATGAATACATACATACCTTTATTGTTTTAGATAAAATTTAATTATTAATATCTCACAAAGGAAAATGTATTTTAATCATGATATATTAATAAAAATTGCAGTTATCCTAAATTTTTAATGTGTTTTTTTTTCTAAAAATATATTAGTGGACTCCCATTTCACAGCATATGTCATTTAATAATAATAATGAAATTAAAGTTCATTCAATGTAAACGTATATTTAAATTCTTCTAGGAGTTCTAAATATTTATATTTGTGAACAATATTCTGAATTTCTGTCACGAAACGATGAGTTAAGTATTAAATTAAGAAATTGATCTGTTGGCGAAGTATATAAAGTCATATTTAACTTTTATATTTAATTTATATATATTTAAATTTTTAAAAAAATATAGTTTAATTTCAAATAATATTTCTTTTTAATGCTCTAAAAATAAATAAGTGAACTTCCACTTCAAATAATATTTCTTTTAATAATAAAAAGAAATTAAAAGTTCATTAAATGTAAACCTACATTTAAATTCTTCTAGTAGTTCTAACTAAGTATGTTTCATTCATGTGAACAATATACTGAATTGCATATCACGAAACGATGCGTTATGTATTAATTTAAGAAATTGACATGTTGGCAAAATATATAAATTCCTATTTAACTTTTATATTTAATTTTTATATTTAAATTTTAATATGCTTTTGCTCTAAAAATAAATAAGTGAACTTTAATTTCAAATAATATTTTTTTAATAATAAAGAAATTAAAGTTTCAATGTAAACGTACATTCAAAACATTTACATACATTGCATACATTTTAAATTCTTATTCTAGTCCTAATTGAGTAACTAAATATGTTCTATTCATGTGAATAATATTCTGAATTCCTATCACGAAACGATGCATTAACTATTCCATTACGAAATTGATCTGTCAGCAAAGTATATAAAGTCACATTTAACGCAAATTAGTTGCAATTCAAAGCAATTATTTCAGCTATTTGTTTGATTTGGACAAATTAAATAAAAGTTGTTTCATTTCATTGTAATACGACGAATGGCGAAGATTTAAATTATAATTCTTTAACAGTATTTTATTTTTTTATTTGAATCTTCAGATTTAACTGTTACAACTTATTTTTCTTTACACTTTACTTTATAGATCGAGGAAATATATAAAAGAAAAATCTGGATAGTCTTCTTAAATTGCCTAATAGAATTATTTCATTAAGAATTAAAAAGTTAACCATAATTGATTAAAAGATTACTTTATTTAATTATTATTTGAAACATGAATGTAACAATATTAATGTTCATTATTAAATCTTCATAAATACATTATTCTCTTTTTAAATAAATTGTGAACTACTAATCTGATTTGGATTTTCTTCAAATTTACTTCAATTATAAGGAAGGATAATTTAATGGAATAATTAAAAGTAAAGATTTTGCGCAACCTGAAGTAATGAATTGTGCTAAATCTGTACTTTTAATGAATAATGCCATAAATTTTGTAATATTTTTATGAAGTAACATTATAAATTATTTTTGATGACATTGTTATAAACAACCTCGATTCCTTAAGATTATCACTGCCTTCTAACTCTACTGAGAGTGTTAGAAGACAGTGATAATATTAAAAAACAAGTAATATAAAAAAAAAATTTAAGTCAATTCCTACTTTTTTTTTCAATATATTGCAGTAAGCCCTTTATAAATAATTTTAATTCATTTTTTAAGTTTATCTGGCGCCAACTATTTTTAGATATATGCAACTTAAATCTAAAAAATTTTTTAATTAATTAATTAAATTTAATTACTGAATTAATATTTGAAAAAACTGCATTAACATCAAGTGTCATCCACTACAAGTTCAAAAAAATGTATTTGAACTTGAGTGGATGAATAAAAATATTTAATAAACGATTTAAAATTTGAACAAGATATATATAGGGAGAGTGTGAGCTGATAGAAGGAATTGAAAAAGAATCAGCATCATTACAATACACTAAATTTTTAATTTATGGAGAACAAGAATTATTCCTGTTGTCGATAAAATTAACTTTTAGATCTGTTTTCATGGAGATTCCAACACCTGAATTTGGATGCCACCAATTATGCCCGATCTTTTGACTGGTTTAGATCAAGAATTAGATCGGACCGTTTGACTCTTAGATTCAGATTGTTTGCTTCTCAGAGATTCTGTAGACGTTCCACCAAAATCTGGGTCTTCAATGTCGTCTTTTTCAATCCCTTCTATTAGCTCACACTCTCCCTATATATATCTTGTTCAAATTTTCAATCATTAATAAAATACATTTTATTCATCCACTCAAGTTCAAATAAATTTTTGAACTTGTAGTGAATGACACTTGCTGTTAATACAGATTTTCAAATATTAATTCAATAATTAAATTTAATTAATTAATTTTAGTTTTTTTAGATTAAAGTTGCACATATCTACCAATAGATGGAGCCAGATAAATTTAAAAAAAGAAATTAAAATTATTTATAAAGGACTTTCTGCAATAGAGGGGGAAAAAGTAGGAATGGGATTAAAAATTTTTTTTTTTTTTTATATTACTTGTTTTCAATTTTAGTGTAGCGCTGGGATTGGAATTTCATCGCTGTAAGGAACATGCCTGATAAGTGGAGGGAGGTTGGTATATTTAATGGAATTGGTTGTTATTTCAGCAATTACTATAATTCCGAAATAATTGTAATGGAGTAGTCATGGTACCCTCTATACCACTGGAATTGCAAATGGCCTATGACGAAACTTTCCATTAAGGCATCCACTAAGCAATGTTACACAAGATGCACAGCAAATAAGAGGGGCTCAAGATTTGTCCTGATCACCGATTTGACAGCTGAAATAAAGTTTATATGCCTTTTTTAATCAAGGGATTGATAATCATTCTTTGGGATTTCAAAGTTAGTTCACCACACTCATATCAGATATTATTTGCTTAATTTTCACAATTTTGCGCAACTATCACAATAGCAAAAATAAATACTTGAACGCAAAGACAAGTAGTTCACTATAAACTTTTATAAACACCTTTCTAATTCGACACAAATGTCTAAACTAAACGGAAGTGACACATTTAAACGACGCTCAGAGTTTATCAAGTTTGCTAGATTTGTTTTGACAGTTCTGGCGTATACTTGATATTTTTATTGAAATCTGTATTATCATATACATTATTGGCGACATCTTTTTTTAATAAAATTGCAATCAAATAGAGTTACATCAACCTTGACACTTTGATATCTAAGAAATATATATAAAATATGTAAGATTACAAAAAAAAGGAACTAAGCCGGAGACATTTTTGTGCTTATTTTTCAGTCAATAGATAAGAAAAGTAGATGGCAAGATAGCAAATAAATAAGAAACATCTACAGTTAATTATTTAACAAAATTACAGTCGACCATTATTATTTTAAAGGATTTTTTTAACAAGTTCCAGTTTAAAAGTGCACCTGACAAAGTAATATCGCTTTTAAATTATATATTGGCATGTACAAACCTATTTGCATCAGATATACCTGTTAACAAGCATTGAGATAAAGATATATGAACATGAATATTCATGATTCATGAACACTAATAACAATTACTTTAGCAATAAAAGCTATTATTTATTATTGTTGATCAACGGTAGGTTTCGTGTTCCACTGGTGTCTCCTATGCTGAGAACAGCCCATCGGCGGAAGACGAATGTCATTGCTTTTCGAGATTTTTATTGAGGCATTTTGGGGTAACAATTTTGAATTTGCCTATCATATGAAAGACAATCCAGAAAACTCACACAATTCTTACTATTGATTCGAGAAGCTTTACATATATTGTTATAATAGTCATAAAAGCTCGATAAAGATAGTGACTGCAACGTACTGTCGCCAGTAGTTTCGAACCTCAGCCCTGCTGCATGATGACTTAGCACGTTACCACTCGCCTACAAATCGAGCAAAAAAAAAAAAATATTCCACGAATAATTTTTGTACTTGGTTACCATAAAAATTAAACCAAATACTATAAAAATAAAATGAATGCAGTATCAATAAAGCATCATTTTTAATTTTATTAAAAATATATAATTAATATTTCCTCTTATTGTGTATATATGTATAAAAATAAATATTCTATAATAATAATTTTTGGTCTATATGATATATATATGTGTAACCTGCCATATCTCAGAGAGAGTACATGCGAGTCCTTAGTCTATGCATCAATTCAGTGAATAAATTAATAAAACTTCCTTTTTTTTTCACTTTTAAAATATCTAAAAATCCTCTGTTTCCAAGCACTTACATTTCTAAAATGGAAGGAAAAAATAGAATAGAATCGGCAACATTAAAAAAAAAAAACGCATAAGTGATACAAGCTACACGAAGCAGCAAAATCACCTCTAATGGTTTTTTCCTCTCCTAGGAGATGAAATTAGTCAGATGGTAACATGCAATTTTCATCGTCTGGTTAAGCTTCCTACGTGACAAGGCATTTACAGGATCCCAGGAATTGTTATATTTATGTTAAGCATAAAAGAAGAAATATTACAAACCTCTTTAGACAAACAAGATATCAATCAGTATAATAAGTTTCGCTGGCCTCTCAGGAAAACACTCTTTATGGTGAAGAGTTTTTTTTTTATGCTTATGGGTTTCGTGATTTTTAAATCGAGAGGCTTAAGATTCTCGAGATAAATGTGTATTATTAAATATTATTATTAATAGTAAAATGTATTGCATTATTCTGAATGCCTCAAACCTGATATTTATGAATATTTTCAAGAAAGAACTGATAATAACTCTTTTCAAGGAAAAAAAATATAATAAAAAAATTTTACACTTGCTTTTATTTAAATATAAATCGGCATGTTGTTATGTTTGAGATTTTTAAGAAATTAGAGATTGCAAAGCTTCAAATTTTATTTTTCAAAATTAAATGTACTCACGTTTTATATTTTTATTTAAAAAAATTTGTAAATGGTTTAAAGCGTCAACTTTTTTACAAGATTTTCTTTTCAATAAAACTACAGGATGTGACTAACCATTAACATTTTCAAACTTTAATTTCTAAAATAATTTCAGATAAAATATTTGTTTTAAGTTATTGCAGTAAATATTATAATATAAATTAGAGATTGCAAAGCTTCAAATTTTATTTTTCAAAATTAAATATACTCACGTTTTATATTTTTCTTGGACTTGGTCTAGCCATCCCAAATGATCTTGCGAGCCACTTTGGAAATGCATCATAACTCCACTAGCCGCATATAAAATTATATATCCCATATTATATTTAGACCCACTAATTATTCTGCGAACTCATAACTGTAAACTCATAAATAAAACAGACAGTATATGTCATATATTCGCTAGAATATTGCTTTAAAGTTAATTTAAATTAGTAAAGTTAAAGTTAATTTTTCTCATAATTTCGATAGTTAATTTTTGATTATGGGGCCTGAATGGTCGAGTGGCTAGAGATCTGGCACTCGGTACCACAGGTTTCGGGTTCGAGTCCCGGCGTTTGTAGTGGTCCCGGATGCTTGTAGTGGTTCGAAATCCACTTTAAACTGTAGGTCCCGGTCTAATAGGATCGTAGAGCGTTGCAGGGGCATTGTTACTCCGCGTCCGTGGCTTATCTTCAAGTTACACGCGCCCCCTGGGTAATGCAAAGTGAGTAACGTCTGTGCAGCGCTTGCCTTAAGGCATCCAAGACCAAGCTGTCTATGTGTTTGCCAGCTGCATTAGAAAGAAAAAAATATATATATTTGATTATATGAATGCACAAATGTAATTTTTAATACATTGTTTTTCAATATTTTGGCCATTATAAAATGCATTTTTGTAAAAGTTGGATAAATCTTAACGGCTGGAAAATGTCCGCGGGTTGCCAATCGCTGGTCAAGATGTTGCTGTCTACTACGAGGGATAATAAACAACAACAATTATTTTTTAATTATTATTTAATAAATTTTAAATAATGCTGTTTATACGTATATATGATATAATTATGTGCACATACAAATTAATGCACAATTATATTCATGAACATTGTATGTACAATACTCAAAAATATTGATTAATAAATTCATTATACCTTATTCATACTTCATATTTCATAATGTCAATAATGTCTGAGTAGTAATGTCATTTCATACTCGTACAGTAATGTCTCAGTAGATGAAGCTCATACTTGTTAGGTTGTCTGCACACTAGAAAGCTTTCTTAATGGATTAATCATGTGTTTTGTATACTATTGTAAACAAAACACATGATTAATCCATTAAGATCCATTTGTATACTATACTTGCTATTTGATATGCAAATAGCTTTATATAATTTGTTTATTTCTATCTACAAAAATTACCATTATATGATACAAAAAAGGCATTTAGCATGTTTAGCAGGAATTGTAAATCATTCTCATAATTACTTCCTATGTTTCTTTATATAATCACAGCTACATAATGTATTCAGACTCAAAGTTCGCTGATTTCGTTTCCGATTTCTTTGGCAGTGAATGCATTTCCCTCAGGTCAAGACCAAAGAACAATTTTTCAGCCATTCTTCTTCAAATAGGATTTTAAGCACTGACTGCGGCTTCATGTCCAGATGGATCACACAAGGTCAGGTTTATTGTTCTTCCTGATCCATTTTCATGTTTTATTGTTTTCTTGCTTATTCACCTTCCTGAAGTGGGACGCCCATACAGTCTGCGAGACACAGGGTGATGATGAACTTATTTTTTTGTTTTTGTATTTTTGTCTTTGTTGTTTTTTTGTCTTTTGTTTCTCGCGGCTTAATAGAGAAATCGTGCAGGAGAGAGTCGATAAGGCTTAGCAGAGGGATGTCAGTTAGATTATTAAATAATAAAGAAGCGTAGTCGTTGATAACTGTATGGGTTAGTTTGTAATTTGCAGAAAAGGATGAGTATGATTAGTTTTTGAGATAAAAGTTATTTAGAGATAATGTCGTATATTCACAGAAAACACTCGAAGTTAATTTCAGTTGTGATAGACAAACATTAGGTAAAATGCTACGTTCTGAATTTCATTTAAAATTCGAAAAAAAGTTTGAATGATTATGCATTTGTCATAACTTGTGTGATTTATGTTTTAAGTTTCGTATCTCGTTTAATTTGTCACTCTACGGTCATTTTTTTCCACCTTAGTCTAATTAGGCCAGGACCTATAGTTTAATTGCTAATAAACATGCATGCCGCAGCCAGAATTCGAAAGTGCTAGCGTTCTGGTCTTTTGTACCATGGGCTTAAGATTCGAACCCCTGGCGGTGGCATGCATGTTTGTTAGTGGTTAAAACTGTAGAACTGTAGATCCCAGTCTCGTGTGCCTAAACCAAAACCAAACCAAACCCCCAGGATTCGAACCGTAACATCATTGTACCAAAGGCCACGTTTGGTTTGTCACTCTGCAGTTATTTTTCGCACACTTTTGACAAGACCAGACACAATTAGACCAGGACCTACTGTTTAACGTGGATTCCGAACCACTCACAAACGTCCATGTCACTGACATTATGCAAACCTTAACCCCGTGGTACCAGAGCGCTTGCCAATTGTCCATCAGTACGCTCTTTCGTATTTTTGTGAATCTTTGAAACGAAACCAATAATACATAAGACAACACCAAAACACCCTGATCATTGGGCGATGCGATTTCACTCATTTTATATTTTTAGTGTATTTTATTTTTCAATTTTTTTTTTTTTAAAACATTAAAATAATAATTTATCGGAAAGGTGTCTGTAAGAATATAATACCTGATTATGACATTTGATTGAGTTGGATAAATAGATAGAAATTTTTCAATTATAAATCAAGTTTACTGCAAATTTATGTAATTTCTTGTTTTTTTAAATAATTTACGTGTACACATACATTAATATTTAAAAGCGTTTTTTTTTTTTGTGCGTGTATTCTATCTTTTTCTAAAATGTGCCCCATCAGTTCTCAATCACTTTGTAAAATTACTATTTGAATTTGAGATAAAAGCCTGATTTCATCGTATATTAAATCAACAAAAGCATGGCTACTGATACGTATAGTATTCATTTTTTTAAAAAATATCATTCTAAAAATATATTTCTTAATTTTTTTTTATGTAATTAATTAATGTGGTAATATATATATATATATATATATTCATACATGAATCTGACTTATTAGAAAATATTCTGTTTGTTTGCTTATGTTAAGAAAGGGAAAAATACCTTATTGGGATAATGGATTTTTATTTTCATTTTATATTGATGGTTTTTATTTAACCTTAATTTTTGTTGTATTAATTTTCCTTTATTCCACTCATACATTATTATGATTAAATATCGGTTGAAATGTTACATTATTTCTTATTTATGAATCTAAGTTAATTTTGGTTCATTTGTTGTTTAAGTTAGATAGAAAAAAAGTGTTACCTTCTTGTAGGACTTCTTAGGACAACAACCAAACATGTACCTGATGTTTGGATTCTGACTGATAGTAAGAGCCCAATACAGTATTTGAAAGATTAGCCAAGAATCCTGGACAAATTGGGGCAGGATATCGTTTCTAAACTAGCTGTTTTGGACCAGATCGGAACTGTGTTTGCTGTGGATTCCCTCCCATGTGGGCATCTATGGAAATTAAATATATCTGCTCGCTAGGGAAGGTTGCGAACTTCCCAAAGCTTCTTCTTCCAATCTGTCAGCATCAGAGGTTCATTCCATGACTTCAGCCAGAGGAATACAGCTTGGAGGTCGCCACCAATTCATGCATGGTACGCCGCTAAATATCCTGGTATGCCCTTGCAGTACTCCTGCCCTAGATCTGCTCAAACGGCTTTAGTTAGACTAAGGACTGGCCACACTAAGAGTTTGACCTTCAATGGAGACGAGAAGACATATACCCTTTGTCATTGTTCGGCCATCGCGTCTCCCTCTCATCTCGTCAATTGTATTGGTATTCATAATCTACTGGACTTGGTTTAGGATTCTAAATCAAGGGGTAAGGCAACATCAACAACACAACCAAACATTCTTATCATTTATTAAAAAATAAAACTGCCCATGTAGCTATCGTATATGAAAATGCACATCATCTAATATTTGAAACGGTCCTATTAAGGTACGTAGAGTTTTGAATGTAAGCATTTTATTTACAAATTTTGATAATTCAGTAGTGCAGGAAATAGACCTAAAATGGCGAGAGTGTATAAATGATGAAATAAGTTTCATTTCAGTTTCTTTTAAAACTAAACCAATTATATTCTTATATAAAGAATATATTGCTACCAAAACCAAAATCTTTAAGTCTGTTTTCATCGAATTGCATTTCAAATTCTCCCAATAGTCGTTTGGAGGATTTATGATAACAAATATCCTGTAAATGTTCCGGATAATGCTTTTATTTAATTTTTATTTAAATTGATTTTCCAAAAATTAAGAAACCCAAATAATCTAATGGGCCTAGTTTACTATAAACAGGAGTTTTCCCAGAAACAAAAAACTAAAAACAAATAAATATTCATTGACATTTTTTAAACTATTCCATGCAGTCACTTCGGATCAAAACCATCTAATTTTTTTTCTTTTAAATTGTTTACGATGTTTGCTTCATTTAACAATAAAAATAAGATTAAATATTTCATAAAAGAAATATCTAATGAATTGACATAAATAAAAATAATATAAAATATAATAAAACTAATATAAAATATAATAAAACTATAATAAAACTAATATAAAATATAATAAAACTATAATAAAACTAATATAAAATAAAATAAAAATATAATAAAACTATAATAAAACTAATATAAAAAATATAATAAAACTATAATAAAACTAATATAAAATTCATTGATGAAAATTATTTTATTATGAAGTGAAAAATTATAATTGTTTTTCAATTTGCACTCATATTTAATACTATTCAAAACTATCATATTTTTTAAAACTAAGCAATGGAAAAAAAAATGTATAAAAATCTCAGCAAAAGATTTATATAGTAACTTGTATAAGTTACATAGAATTTATTTTCATAATTCTGCTCAGAGAATTTGTATCAGAAAAGCTTATAAGTAGCAGCAAATTCTTTTTGAAATAATTTAATTATATTTGTTATTTATACAAATAACATATTCTTATATAAATCATAACAAAAAACACAGTTAAATTATTTAAAAAAAAAAAAAATCTGAAACTATTTTTTATTCGACTCCACATAAATAGCTTAGAAAATGCAATTCCATTTGAAAAATCTTTTCATCTCATATTTATATAAAAAAAGAAATCTAAAAATCAAATTTGTTTCTTTTACTTGTAGTCTTAGTACTTGAAGTTTTTAGAATTGAAATATTTGAATTTCAAATTATCCGTCAAAGAATTTAATAATTCAACAACCTCTAAATATTTCATTTCAATGGAAAACTGAATAGAAAAGTAATTACGATGCAATTTCATCTTTTTTTTCTCTCTCTCTACCATGAAGAAAAACTAAAGTGTTTTCGAAGGACATGCTTTAGTGAATTTGAGAAGAGCATTGACTATACTCTCATTTTCTTCTACCACCCAATTTTCGGTGTTTATTTTTTGTTGTTGTTGTTGTTGTTTTACAGGAAGAAGGCATCAGACAAGACGTTGTTTTATAAAAGTAGAAAGGCGAATCCTTGGACTCTTTTCAAATTCAAAATGAGGCGAATCGTACAAGAAAGGAAAACATCAATCATTTTGTTGTTATCCCGACAGAGAGGACTTTTTTTTCTTAAAAGTTGGCGACATTCATTTCCGCATCGAAGCATTCAATAGATCTTCTTGCCGAGACTGGAAAAATTGTGCTACATTTTCGTCAGTTCGTGACAGCGTTGTTTAAGCTGATAGTCGTCTTTAAATGCCATTTTTTTCTTAAAATATTCTGCATCGCTCCATTGCAGAAGCATTCAAACCCATGTTTCACTCCGATGCCCATGAATAATCATGCAAATAGTCACTATCTTCTTAATATTTCATTTATTTATTTTGGATTCTTTCAAAAAACGAAAGTCAAGATTACAGAGGGCATACCTGTTTAGGACTTCTAATTGTAAATCATTTGAGTAGTTTTAGTTTCAATAACAACATTGTAATCTGTCATTGACTACAACTTAAGAAAATAAACATTGACCATGCAGTTAATTGTGTGGTCGAATGCAGGAAGTTGTGTTTTCTAAAAGTTGTTCTAAATAAAAATTTAAGAAATTTTTATTTTCAAACCAAATTATTTTATTAACTAAACAATTGAAGCGAATATGAACAATAAAAGCACTAAAAAATAGTAAAAACTTTTTTTAAAAGCAGACATTTAATTCTGTAGTTGTAATCGAAATAATGATTCAACATCAAATAAAAATAAAATTAAAATTTACATAGGAAACACATTTTTTCATTATAATTTACTTGAAATATATATACAGCAATCTCATGAAATTGAATAATTCATGATGCATGAGAAAAAGAATTTATATGAATATTTATTTAGTAATTATTGTATGTCCTTTTCAGTAATGCTGAAACTGACTGTTAATATGCATAAATCAATAATATGCATAATGGAATGATATGTACAAGTCTTGAAATCATAATATTTTATATATACTATATAAGCATATTAAATTACTTCAACGTAATGTAATAAAAAGTGTACTTTTTGTTTCTACTAAAACACATCAATAAAGAAAAAAACAAAATAAATGCTTTCAAATTGTCACCATATAATTTAAAGAAAGTAACTCTTCAAATTATCAAAACAAATAAGATGTTATACAAGATACAGAATAAATATAGTTCAACCAAATTAGTACTTTGAAAATAATGTTACATGGTATATCAACAAATTAAATACATTTCATTTTCATGAAACAACAATATGCTGCCAGTATTATAAAAATTAATAAAAAGGCTAAGTTCCATTAAAAAATGAATAACTTATCAATTTCTAAATGACAGTTCTCTCAAATTCCATTTAAAAGTTTTTTAAAAAAGAAATGATGTAATCAATAGTGATATTATAAATTTAGCTAACTTTTATTTGTAGAAGTAGTATGATTTTTCTTCTTGTTACATTAAAAAATTAAAACATCTGTTCATTAAAATAATTATTTTCATTTTGGTTTTCTTGTTATATTATAGCATAGAAACTTTTATTTGTAAAAAGAGCCTGATATTCTTTTTTGTAAAAACATTGCATTAAGATAATTTTTTAAATAGTTTTCTTGTTATATTGTTTATAGAAATTTTTATTTGTAAAAGTAAATAGTTTTTTTTTTTTCTTTAAAAATTAAAACATCTGTTCATTAAAATAATTTTTCAAATTTTGTTTTCTTGTTATACTATTCATAGTGTAGAAACTTATTTGTAAAAAGAGTCTGATATTTTTTTTTTTTCATTAAAAATTAAAACATCTGTGCATTAAGACATTTTTTTAAATTTCGTTTTCTTTTATAATGTTTAGCATAGAAATTTTAATTTCATAGAAAAGTAACTCTTCAAATTATCAAAAAACAAATAAGTTGCTACAAACATAAAAGTAGCATGATATTTGTTACAATAAAAAATTAAAACATCTGTTCCTTCAATAATTTTTTCAAATTTTCGTTTTCTTTGTTATATTGTTCATACATAGAAACTTTTATTTGTAAAAGCAGCATTTTTTTCATTAAAAATTAAATATCTGTTTATTAAAATAATTTTAAATTTCGTTTTTCGTTATTTGTTCATAGTATAGAACTTTTATTTGCAAAAATAACATGATTTTTTTAAAAAAATTAAAAATATTTTTTCATTAAAATAATTTTTTAAAGTTCGATTTCTTGTTATATTGTAAAAGTAGCATATATCTTTTATTTGTAAAAATAGTATTTTTTTTCAATAAAAAATTAAATCATCTGTTCATTAAAAAATTATTTTTTAAAATTTTTTTAATTTAAAGTGTAGAATCAATATGAAATATTAATCACTAACTAAATTACATTTCTCTAACAAACTTTGCTGTATACTTGATTAAGATCTTAAATTTGTTTTAGTTAGATATATATTTCAGATGTTCATCACTATTTGAGGTTTTTATTAAGACGTAAATTTGATAATCTTAAAAAGTACTTGAAATATGAAGTTTTGCACTTGTGAAAATTTTCAGGTATGATCTTATTTCAAATAACAAAACTACTGAGCGAAGACTATCTCTCACAATATTTGAATGAAACCTTAGCCTACTTTTACGATCTGACTCTCAGAAATTGTTTTTGGTTACTGCTGAGTCTCTTCAACATATACATTTCTGGTTACTTATCTACTAAGTACCCTAGAAAAAGCACTCCAGGTTGAGTCTACGTGACGCCAGCCAATGGATCGAATCCTTGCTATTTTTCAAATCACATTTTTCGATTCACTTATCTCAGATCAGTCTCTAGCTTAGTTGTTCTGGTTTTGTATCTTATGCACGTACAGGCCGAGAAGTGGATGAACAATGCAGATCATTTCTCGAGACGTTCTCCTTTTTTGTTTGGCCAGCCTCTGCCAGTGGATTCGTGTCTGGGTGCCCCTTTTCCGAATAATTTGACAAATTCTCGAGACGCCTGGAGTTTTTAAGTTGGAGAAGAGCAAGCAAATAGAAGAAATATGCCGCTTTATCAAGCAGAAAACGAGGGGCTTTATTTGCTGATGGCCACTTAATAAGCTTAAAGCATTCGGAAGGACTTGAAAAAAAAATAAATTTGGATAAAAGCTTTTAAGATTTATTTTTTAATTGTGTATAATACGGCTTTCCAAAATAGATTTTAAAGTTTTAAGATGTGTGTGTTAACAACTATATTTCTTTCATATTGAATTTGGTAAAATGTTGAATGTTCTTGTTGATTGCTGAAGATTCAGAAAAACAACTATGAAATTTTTACTTTCAATAAAACGAATTTATTGCCTGTTTGTAAAGCTCTTTCTTGAATTTATTATCCCACTAAACAATTAAATTATCTTTTTTAACTATGTATAATACAGCTTTTCAAAATAGAATTTAAAATTTTAAGATGCATTACCAACTATATTTATTTCAAGTTGGATTTCATTTGTCCCACATATACATGCATTCAGAAGAACAATTATGAAAATTTACTTTGAATAAAAAAGAATTTATTGGTTATTTGTAAATGTCTTTTGAATTTAATATTATGTTAAACAAGTAAACTAGTTTTTTTTTTTTTTTTTTTTAACTATGTATAATATAGCTTTCCAAAAATAGATTTTAAAATGTTAAGATATGTTAACAACTACATTTCTTTCATATTGAATTCCAATTGTTCCCACATACACATACGTATTAACGTTCAGAAGAATAATTATGAAAATTTACTTATAATAAAACGAATTTATTGCCTGTTTTGAGAATCTCTTTGAAATTTAATATCCTATTAAACAATTAAACTAACTTTCGTTAACTATGTATAATATAGCTTTCAAAAGATTTAAATATTTTAAGATGTCTTACAAGAATGTAATATTAGTTAGAATAACTATTTTAAGAATGTTAACACGTACACATACGTATTAACGTATGTGATTCTGTATTCACGTATTAATGTGTGATATTATGTATTTTTATTCAGAAGAACAACTATGAAAATTTACTTTCAGTAAAACGAACTTATTGTCTGTTTTGGGATTCTGTGAATCTCTTTGGAATTTAATATCCTGCTAAAAAGTAAACTAACTTTCCTTACTTAATTATGTATATAATATAACTTTCCAAAATAGATTTTAAAATTTTAAGATGTATTAACAACTATATTTTTTTTCAAGTTGGAATTCATTTGTTCACATACTCAAACTAATATATTAACATTCAGAAGAAAAGTTATGAAAATTTACTTCAACAAAACGAATTTATTGTCTGTTTGTAAATCTCCTTGAATTTAATATCCTACTAAACAAGTAAACTAACTTTGTTTAACTATATATATATAATATAGCTTTAAAAATAGATTTTAAAATTTTAAGATGTGCTAACAACCATATTTATTTCAAATTAAATTTCATTTCCCACATACACACGTATTAACATTCAGAAGAACATTTATGAATATTTACTTTCAATAAAAACGAATTTATTATATCTTTGGAATTTATTATCCTACTAAACAGTAACTATTCAACTATGTATAATAGCTACCAAAAAAGATTTTATAATTTTAAGATGTATTAACAACTGCATTTTTTTCAAGTTGAATTTCATTCGTTCCACATACGCATACTTTTTAATATTCAGTACAATTATAAAATTTACTTTCAATAAAACGAATTTATTGCCTGTTTGTAAACCTCTTTGGAATTTATTATCCTATTAACCAAATAATTGGAAATTGAGTGAAAATAAATAAATTGCACTTCGTTTACGTTTATATTTTTTAAAGCCAACAAAAGAGAAAAACTTTCCAAACTTTAAAAATAATATATAAGTCGCCATATAGGAGATTCATGGGAGATTAAAATAATCACATTGATGACAGTAAATGCAACAGTACTGATTTAATAAACGCATAAAATTCAACATTTAATTTTATCCTATGGAAATATAAAATAAATAAATAAGAAAAATTTCATTAATTTATGTTTTTATTAAAAATAACGTTCTAGGATCTTTGTATGTTTGGAAAATCTTATGTTCAGCAATGTAATACGATCAATAGTAAATCATAATGGAAACCATTATTATTTTATAAGTACAAAAAAATATGCTTATATTATAAGAATGAGGAATATAAATTTTTCATAATAAAATAAATTTAATATATTTATAAAAGTTTCTAAGGAATTTATAAATATAAATGAATGTTTTATACCAGATAACACATAATAATGAATAAAAATAAAGGAGTTATACTTGATAGCACATTATATTTGATGTTCTTACTTGATAATTATTAGTTTGTAGATTTAACTATAATAAGCCTTGACCCACTTTTATATTCTCATCAAAATAATAAAATTGCCACTTTACGAAATCAATTTTTATAACGATTTTAAATATTTAATTTGCTTCCCATGTTAAATATAAACAATATTTTCAAGTTAATCTTGTTTCTCCGTGTTTATTGTTCACGGCTGAGGAGATTTGCAAAAACCGAAAAAATAAAAGACTTCATTAAACATTTATTTGAAATACAATATAAAAGGCATCATTAACTTGACTATAGATCAAACCAATATTAAAAAAAAGTGACATCGTAGAAAATTGTTCAAGGAGAAAGGTTTGTCTTCTATACGTAAAAGTCAAGAGAATCTGAGTGAGTGAAATTTATATTTTAACCATTATTAAATTATGTCTGTCAACTTCAAATATTATATTGCATGAACTTAATTTTATTCGCATACATGGTCGGGCAATAAAAAGGCAACAATATGAAGAAAGCAGATGACAGACTTGAAATAGCCATGACAGATTGTGTAAAATAAAACATAAAATGTTTAGCAAGTAATTTCATGTGCATATAGTACCATCTAGATGTCATGTAAGATAAGAGAAGAAAGGACGAGTTTGTCATTTGATAATGGGTTTCTTCGTAGTGGGTTTCAATAAAAATGTCGGGTAAAAAAACGGATCTGACTACAATATGTGTCTGAGTTTTATACAGAATATGCATAATTGTTAAAAATAGTTTATGCTATACCCATCAAATTTATGTTTACTTAAGTCTTAATTCAATCATTGTTATTCATCAGAGTATGAATCACTAAGTTCAAGAACAGAAGACATGTTTGTCTCACTTATTTCCATAAAATTATACTCCAAAAGGCAGGCATCTTGTATATTGGCTCTTTTGGATTATATTGGGTATCAGTCAGGTACAGTAATATACTGTATTTTATAGTATAGGAATGTAAGGTTTAACTATAATTAAATGGACGCGAGAGGTCGCCACTGTGACCAGTAACCGGTACCTTAACTGTATGAATTGGGTACAAGCGGTTAGATTTTTGAGACGACGTGGTGAACGCTAGAGCGTCTGACGATTAAGACGGTCAAGGACCGTACGTTATGTGTTCATGGTTTTTAACTGTTAATGTTATTGTAAAAGAGGCACAGGGGGCCATATGTATGTAGTATTGTTAATATAGTGTATAATATTGTAATATAATAAATTAATATAAAGAAAGAGATTGATTTTTTTGCATCCTGACACTAGTCGTAGCAAGCAGATAACAGGAAATATGATGTGATATGGAAACTAACATATTCTCTCACAGTAAAGCATTACGTAGTTTTCATGATCCCAAAAGTTTCTTTTTTAAGATAATTTATTTTTGATTATTTTGATAGTATTATCTTTATAATTAATTTATTTTGTTATTTCAGATAATTTTCGAATTTCGTCGACACTATTTTTAATAAATGTCACGTATGGGGTTTCTTTCTTAATTATTGTGAATTCCATAGAGTCAGATCAATAAAAACTTCAATGTCTTTAAGTTTCAAGTCTTTCTTAACAGTATCAAACAGTCTGGATCTAGCTTCAACACAACAGGCTAGTAATCCTAATGTCACAGATAGTTATTTTTTAGAGGAACTACTCTGGATCTAGCTTGAACAAGTTGGCAAGTTACTTTATTTCGAAACTCAATTTTAAAGAATTCAAACAGCTTAAGTCATTTTGCAAGCATCACAGTTTAAAAAACGTTCATAGATATTTTTCCTTGATTGAATAATTATCGTGAAAGTCTATGAGGTACAGCAATTTTTTTTAGGTTACAAAATCTTGATTTTGTCACAAAATAAAGATAAACCCTATTGGATTAAAATTTTATGGGCTGATAACAATATTTTCCTTTTTGTTATAGGTTAATCTGCTGATTTAAGTTTTCTGCAAAAATCGCAAAATGAAGTATCTTTAACAATAGTCCAAGATAATCTTAGCAAAAGGAATTTCTATTTCATATGCATATGGTTCTTCATAGTATTTCCAACCATGTAGATCAAATTTAGGTAATTCTAATAATTTCTTTGATTGCTATAATTTCTTTGATTCGTTAAAAAATTCTTCCATTCTTATTCTGAATTAATGCTTGTCGCACAAATGTCGACTTACACATTCGTTGTGAACGTGTGTTTCCTACCTCCACAAGAAGCGCAAATAGTTTCTGCAACGTTCATGTAAAGTTATTTGTGAACAATTTTGGCAAATATCAGCAATGTCCCTAATGCTACCCAATGTAAATCTATTCTCAAAAATCTGGAAACAATTCAATGAGTTCGGATCCTTTTTCCATTCATTCTAGGAAACAGAATCATCAAATAATGAGATGAATCCTCAAAAACTGGCCTTATTTGATAGCAGAGTTTTCCTTTATGAATTCTCGGTGAGAAATGTATAATATTTGAAACGTCATAACAATCTGAGTCAGACATTATTGTACTGATTATACATTCTTCTTCCCATTCTTTGAAGACTTATTCATACTCTTCCACACTGTTGCTTGACTTCAAGATTTAACCGTATTTCTAAAACATTTTCTAGTCAAATATTCATTCTCAATAAATTAATAGCGTCTACTTGTCCAAGGAAGAAATACTTTATATCTACCATCATTTTTTCTCTATTAACTATGAATTCGAAGTGTTCTAAAACTGATTTCTGCATTTTTCATCGAATCTTTTTTCTTTAATGAATCTAAATTCTATAATGCCATAATTTTATCATCATTTGAACAAGGAACGTAACGATTGAATATAAAGAGAAGGCATCAGCAATATCTACTATTATTGTGAATCACAGAATTGACCGAACAGTTAATAATACATAAATAAGACGCATCTATTTCCCCTATAAATAATTTTTCTGCATCATCTGATCACAATAAAACATAAATCTATTAAATGGTTTGTTCGTGTAAGATTTTTATTTTAGTGTAAGGTAAGTGTGGCTTTTTGGGGAAATGTCACTCAAAAATATTATTTTACCTTTCAAATTATTTATAAGCTGAACTTCTAATTCTTGAAATTGATGCAAAGATTTCTTGCTCCATTTCAAGTTTAAGCAAAGGTAAAGAATTTCCATGTGAAAGATTGGCCACAAAAAGAAGTAAATATTTCATGTACGAATAATGTTACACACCTATGTTAGTTGATAATACAGATATAAGTTTTCCTCCAACCCACATAAAACTGGTTAAAAAGAATGAATGAAAAAAGGAAAAATTTGTCTACTTAAGTGAAAACTTTCCCCAGATAAGTTAGACCAAAATTAAAAAAAGATCATATTAATAGGATTTCAAGTTTATAAAATGTTTCATAATTCTAATTTCAAAAATAAATTGAATCCCTCTGAGAAAGTCAACGTTTTTTGAAATTCTTTTGGAAAATAGAAAGTCTGACAAAATAAAGATATTCTGCAGAATTTTCATTGAGGGCATTTTGAAGCAAAATGCCTCAGAACTCCCTTTTCTACATTTGCATTTAAATTTTCTCTAGCCACTATGAAATAATTTCTGATGATCGTGGAGAAATTTACATCAGCATGTAAATCTAACAAGTAATATAAAAAAAAAAAAAAAAAAAATTTAAGTCAGTTCCTACTTTTTTATCACTATATTGCAGAAAGTACTTTATAAATAATTTTCGCTCATTTTTTTAAGTTTATTTGGCGCCATCTATTGATAGATATATGCAACTTAAATCTAAAAAAAACTAAAATTAATTAATTTAATTTAATTAATTAATTAATATTTGAAAAAACTGTATTAACATCCAGTGTCATCTACTACAAGTTCGAAAAAAATGTATTTGAACTTGAGTGGATGAATAAAAAGTATTTTATTAACGATTGAAAATTTGAACAAGATATATGTAGGGAGAGCGTGAGCTAATAGAAGGAATTTAATAAAGAAGTACAACTCAAATGAAATTAAAATTCGTTAGCGAATTATTGCTGAGCCTTCTTTCAATGACAAACATTAAAAGTCCAATAGAAACAAAAGTTACCAAAATGACTTTGTGTGAGACTTTATCAATTTGTTATTAAGATAATTAAAGATAAATTTTAATCACAATTTTTAATTAGTATTATAAATTAATATGCAATTTTTTTTAAATCCAAATGTCAAAAAATCTTCTTTACTACTTTCGATATAATTATTAATTTGTACACTATGCAAGGTGTAGAATTTTTTCCACGGGAAGAGTTGCAGCATTTCTTTCCCAGTAGAGAGGAATACATATTCTTTAGAAAGTACATAATAACAACCTGTCATATAAGCAGATCATAACCTAGCAGATAAGAAGTGTTGTGAATAGTTATATTACATGTAATTAATGTTTTGCACTGAGAACAACTAACAATAATGTTATTGAATCGTGATTGGTGACGGGCTGAGAAAGTGTCTACTCTAATGAGAAGTGAGAATAGCTGAACCCTCCTCCTTTTGACGGATTTTCTTAAAGGGAGGATTTGGGAGGAGAATAGAGAGAATTCTGCGACTAATCGATAGTGTTAGATAGTTCCTTCAATAATTCCTAGAAGTGCGGTATTTTTCTTCTTCTTTGAAGTTACTGAACAGGCGGGATTTTCCGCTTGTTTTCAAAGTGGGCCCCTTGTGTTTTCGTATATCACGCCGTGTGATAACTAAGGTCTTCTGCAGACCGGGCGCATTAGATTCGTCAAGAACTCTGAAAATCTCTTTCCTTGGAGTGAACTGCACTTGTGAATCAAATTATGTTGAATTCTCACATTATATTTGTAAATAGAGTTCTCTCTAAATATATAACATTGTAAATAAAATATATTATTTATAAAAATTAAAGTTTTTCCATAAACCTGAAAGTGGACCTCTTCTTGAGCCGTTATATGTCTAGTATAGGCCAAGACGTTACAAAGATGTCAACGTAAAATAATATGCAATACTTAATTCTATAATGATCAATAAACCAATTATAAAAGTGGCATTTGTTAATCTACAAAATTAAAATTAATTACATATATCTAAAATTTCGAATACTTTATTCCTATGTAAATTGAAAATTTATGCAATTAAATTGAATTTATTCACATTTTATATTAAAATTAAACTATAAAAGTACATTCAGAAACCTGTGGACGTTTGTAGTGAGATGTCTTCAAAGTCTTTTTGAAAGGGCAGTCTTAAAATGTCCACACTAATTCTCATTCCTCCTGTGATTTCTCGTGAACTCGAGAAGAATAGGCTTGGGCTATGTGGGAGATATCTTTTTTTATTAATATAAAACTAAATCTCTTAATAATGGTATGTGATGGTGTAATTATGATGCCTTATTTCGATTTAAAAAATGTCAAATCTATATGATCTTCATTTGCTGTAGCCTAAATTAACCAATTTCTGCAGAATTGTTTTCCCTTTTAAAGAAGTTTTCAAATGGATATCAAAATCAATTAAGAATTCCCATTCCACTTGTGATCAATATTTATCTTCTATTCTAAGTTTTAGAAAGTTATTTATGGATTAATCTTCTTTTAATAACTTATTGAAATATTTCAGTCAATGTCTCTCTTTTTAAGATTGTTCGACTCAGAAAAAATAACGATTGTGTTTCTTGAAGCGAGGAAAGGTAATAAAGGATCTTCATTATTCAAATCTTCCAGCAAAAGCCATCGATCATTCACGCATTCTGTAAAATGTAATTAATAATACATCATTCAGTTTTTGTCTTTGTTTGCTCCAGTCATTTCTACGCTCTAAATTCTGCGTGATTACTTTTATGGTGTATTTGCAATTTTTAAATTCTGCGATACTTATCGTGCATATATATATATATTATACATACGCCATATGATATTTAAAATGTTCAATAATTTTTTTATCTTTACATTTTTTTTTTATATCAAAAAGAATTGTTGGTGAAATCAATAAGATAATTGTTTATGTTCTTCGTTAAGAAAGCGGGTTATTTGATGAATAGAAATAGTATTAGACTGATACTACTAGATGAATTAAATTATATTGCAGTTTGATACAAAGACTTTGGAACCAGCTCTAATAAAAATTCCGTTTAGCGGAGACTTGTCAGAGCTTGATCATTAGTTATAAAACCCCTTCTAAAAACCCCTTTCTGGCTATTTCAATCAGTAGAATAGGATACACTTCTGGCTCCAGCACGTTGCAGAACATTTTGTCTTATCAAAGTCCATAATATCTGTAGCTATAATACTTTTTTAAAGGGGTTTTGTATGTCTGTTAATTGAACCAGACAACAATGGAAGTCTGTATTATTCAATGACTATAATATTCAATGAGTCCAGTTCTTCTATGAAAAGTGATTCAGGTTGTATTCTGACCTGGAAAGAACAAGGTTCTAGAAACTAGAAATCACGCGTTGCTAAACGACACAATTATAAAGAAGAATGTTAACTCTATGGATAGTTCACCATATGCTGATCTATAGATAGAGGCTAAACTTTAAAGGAATGATTATTTATAATTTCTAGGTTTGTCGAAAAATATCTTGAGGATTAAGATATTGAACGAATATATTTGCCTATTCGATCCTCAAACTTTAATCGTATTGAACAAGTTATTTATTTCCTGAAATTTTCCCGCAAAATCTTTAAATGAGCTGAAATAAGGCCGCCCCATATACAGTTTTTGCTTTACATTCAAATGTCCCACAATTTAATTACTAATGAGGATAGACAACAACGAGAGTGTTTTGAAACTAGAGGAACACATATTCATCACTAAAACCTCTTTATTACATTTATTTTGGCAAAGTAATTATTTTCTTTTTTCCTCAAAAAAAAAAGAAATTAAGCAAATAATCTTAAAAAAAAAAAAAAATATGTTAACCAAATTGATTTATTTTGTATGTAATCTGCACACAAAAAATTATGTTGTTTCTTAGCATTTGGTGCACCATCTCTTATCTCGAATCTGTCAGTAGACAGACGGCCTTAGGCCACCATGGGGCTGTTGCGCCAATGAAGAAAATTGGTTTGATTTGTCGCTCTACGGTCATTTTGTGCACACTTAAGATAGACCGGGACCTACAATTTGATGGGCATTCCAAACCACTCACAAACATCCCTGCCACCGGCAGGATTCGAATCTGAAGCCTGTGGTACCAAAGGCCAGAACGCTAGACAATTGACCATCAGGCCGCCTTAGCATTTCGAGGCCAGTATGCATGCAACTAGATTGATAAATGTACGCCTGCAATTTTTCTTTTATATTTACATCAGAGAAGATAAAATACCGTTTTAAAAATAATTAATATTATATTATTATATTATATATTGTAATATTTTATATAAATTGGAATATTTTTTTAAACAGGTATGAATATTTTTATAACGAATTAATGGAGTTAATGGATAAACTGCATAAAACTAACAAATACTCTAACTAGGTATTTATTTAAATACCTACCCTTGTATAAAATGTATTAAATGCATTATATTTTAGTATAAATTTAGTTTCATTCCTTAAAAACCTTGAATTCTTAATAATTTAATTGAAAAATTAAAATTTTAAAAAATTTTAAAAACTGAAACTATGAAAATGGACAAAATATTAATTAATATCAAAATAATTATGTAAATCATATGGTTTAATGAACAAATAAGTTAAATGAACGGATATGGCTTAATGAACAAAATTTTAAACATAAGGATTTCATGGAAGCAAAATTTTTAATACTTGACGTGTGGTGATGAATGACTTAATGAACAGGTTTCCATAATTCAACGTTTTAAAAGGATGCCGATGACTGATTACAAGTTGTTAATGATTCAATTATGTGCAACTACTTTGTCATAATCATCTATCTTTAACATGGTGTACGCTTTTGGGCAGTTCTACAGGATAACTATTCTTCATTTCTTGTAGACAAATAACATATCACACTCTATAATTTATAGGGTAGCTTTAGGAAAAGATCTTTTTAATGAAGTTTCGTGAGTAATTGTATTTTCGAATTTTTAGGAACAAAAGTTACATATTTAGTACTGAAGTTTCTTCCTTTACATAAATTATTATAATTATGAAATTTATTTTATTCCTTATAATATTCATTAAATTAATGTTATAAATTTTTGTTTCGTTTCAAATAAAAAACGACCGTGAATATGATATATAATTCAGAAAAGAATAAACGGATAGTCTTTTACTTAAGAAAATATCTAATCCTATTGATTATACCAGAATAAAGTACTTTGCAGTTTTTGATCTGAAGCTTGTGGTTATATCTCTTAACCATTAAATAAAGCTATTTGCAGATTATTTCCTAACATAATTTGTGTCAAATGTTAGTTTAGACTTTTTAATGTATTGTATCTTATTTTTTTATTTGTATTTCTTTATAAATAAAAAAATTAAGATATAATGCATTTAAAATCAAAATTCATCATCATCATTGGCGCAACAATCCCATGGTGAGCAAAGGCCGTCTGCCTACTGGCAAATTTCGAGACAAGAGATGTTTCCTTTTTTATAGGTAGGGTTGTCAGCCCTACGCCCAACATTACACAGTCATATTAGACCTGGAACGTCTGTTTAAAATGAATTCCGCACCACTACAAACATTCATAGCACCGAACTTGAGACTTCTGTCACTGAGCACCAGTGACTCGCTATCAGGCCCCTATGGAAATATATACCACTAAAATATTCATATAACATAAATAAATACTTAAATTATATCAATTATTATTTATTATTTAAAACATTAATTATTTCATAATAAAATAAAATTGTAATTTATAATATTCACTACCTAAAAGTTTCCTAAAAGCAAATTTGCAAAATATAAAGCTTTGCAAGTCGGTCATAATGTAATAAAATTGATAAAAAGTTATTCAGTCAGTTATTAGAAAGCAGACAAAATCTTTCCTTTTGTAACTGTGAATTCACCTCTAAATCTATCTCTACAAAGAGAACCTCAATTAAAGCTTCAAATCAAAAGCTTCAGAAATAAAGCTTTGAATCAACAGCGCAGCTTTGAATCCAAACTGAGAAACCACAGTAATTAAACATCTGACAAACCAACCACAGTCTTATTATTCCTCTGGTCCTTTCGGGAGCAAATTATCATCTGAGTAAATAAACTCCAAACAAACAATGAGATGATAATACTAATAACGGGCGTTATTTCAGAATTAGAGTGTAAACACCCTTTATCGCATCCATAAATTAACTACCGCTGCACGAATTTACTTTCTCTCTTAAAGTTTAAAGTTTGTTTCAATTAATTTGATGAAACGCATGAAATTATATTTCTTGTTTATATTATTTTGATAGTACGTACATTCCAATCTTCAACTAGAATGTTATGAATTTTTTGTTTCATGTATTTGAAAGCTCCATTTATTACACTGTGTAATGTATAAATTTTACTAGCATACCACAGGTTTCGGATTCGAATCTCGGCGATGCCGTGGATGTTTGTAGTGGTTCAAAATCCACTTTAAGCTGTAAGTCCCAGTCAAAACTGTAAAAGGGCAACTCAGTTCTAGGCACAGTAATTTGGTGTGGTGTAGTAGTAGTAGACTTTCACCAGAGAGGAAGTACAGTGCAATCACGGGCTTCTGTTGAGAAACGTTTAGTCTACAATCTCACCCCAAGAGGCAATATAATATGACTACCACTACTTTTACACCACACCACATCCCTGTGCCTAGAGCTGAGTTGCCCCTTTACAGTTTGGGAATGATGTGAGTCAGAAGTCTGATTGGGCTCTGTGGCGCTCTACGGTCATATGAGACCGGGACTTGCGGCTTAAAGTGGATTTCGAACTACTACAAACATCCATGGCACCCCCGAGATTAGAATCGAAATCAGTGGTACAGAGCGATAATTTGGTATTTTTATTCTTCTCATAGTTATAGAGGTGTATTCATCACCAAACCAATCTCTATTTTTACTGAGATCTACAGTCCGAAAAAACATTGGCAGCATTAAAAATTGCATTGTATTTGGTTGTGTTCATCTTAATGAAGTATTAAGTAAAACACCAAGAACTCAAACCGTGCCATACAACAATAGAAAGCTATACAACAATACAAGTGAAATTCATTCATAATCTCTCCATCAAAATTATTATTTATTTAAAATGGCGATAATAGAACACGCCCGCAGTTGAAAAATAATTCTTGTGTCAAAGTTATACAAATTAAAATTACCACGTTTTATAAATTTCATTTTGACTTCTCTTGGTTCAATAGTAGTGAACACCCGACTCATGACCTTGTGGCACTGCAAACAGCTGACGAAAAGAAGAGCACCAAGAGTACAAACAAATCGAATCTGTATTAGCTTTCATTAAGTCAACTGCTTTCTAGAACATGTGGATTCCAGAGTGGTTGCTACAGTGTGTTATAAAGCATATCACATCAACAATTATGATTTCTGATTAAAGTTGGCAGTTTTTACCATACAAAACTTAAGTGCGGGGCAGGTACCCCTAAAAAATACAATGCTTTCCATCATTGTCCGTCGGTAGTTCGTGAAGCTCGATTCTCACTAGGGTATGTGTTGCATTCTTTTGAAAAACAAGTAAATTTATGGAAATTATAACATAGATACTTGTATCAATATATGGAATGCTTATAACAGGTATTAAGGCCTGATGGTCGAGTGGCTAGTGTTCTTTCGCTCGGTGCCACAGATTCCATGTTCAAGTCCTGACGGTGCTATGTTTGTAGTGTTTTGGAAGCCACTTTAAACCGTAGGTACAGGTCTAATATGACCGTACAGCTTTGAGCGTAGGACTGGTAACATTACCCCGTAAAAAAAATAATATCTACTGTCTCTAGATGTTATTTTTATTATGGCCATCAACCTACTGGCAAACGACCTTGATCCACCATGAGCTATTGCGCCACTGTTGATGATGGTGACTATAAGATGTTTTCAAATTTCTTTTAATATAATACTCAAATGCAAGATAAACATCCCGAAAGTTCTCTAGAAAGACATTACTTCTTATTTTCTCTGATAAAATTATCTCCTGGAGACGCACCAATTTGATATCTTGTACCTTTCTTTACTTCATAATTAATTAGCGGACTGATGGCTAATTAACAAGCGCTCTGGCCTTTGGTACCAGGCATTCAGGTTCGAATTCTGGCGATGGCCTGAATGTTTGTCAGGAGTTCGGAATCCAAGTTAAACAATAAGTACCGGTCTAATTAGCCTAAAGTGTGCAAAAACACAAAACCAATCATTATTAATTAAGGAGATATAAACTTCCCGTGTGGTTCATTCAATATATAAATGAATAAAAAAATTATTACAATAGGTTTCCTAATATTAACTTTTCTAATATTAATTATTTCTAAAAATAATTATTTAGTTTTAATAATAGCTTAATTATTTATAAATAATTTCTGATAATATCTGTGTTAAATAAAAAGATCTTATGGACGGTGTTCTTACGAAAATAAGATATATCTATCAATAATAAATTTATTTTTGCACAAAATGCAGCTTGATAATTGTGAAGGAAACATATTCTTGGCACAGAACGAAATTCCTTCGCTTAATAATAAAGTTTTATTGCAAATTATTCTAATTGAATCCCTAATCCTCTTAAGCATTTGCTACTTTAAAACATCACCTAATAAAAGGAAAATTAGACAAATTAATTAGGAGACCAATAAAATCTCTTTAAACCAAATTGCTTTACTTGCTAACTTATTTATCTTCACTTAAGTTAACTTAATAGCGAATCAGTTCTTTACTTAAAGATAATTTGCAATAGAAATGGAAATCTAGTTCCATTTATTTGATAAAATCTTCTCTCTCCCTCTACTTACTTATCTAAATAACTTTGCAAAACGAGCGTGATTTTTAAAATTCCAACCCCGAAAATGGCTCCCTAAAAGGAACGCCAAACCAATAAAGTGTCACTTTCATCGCCAACAGAAGGCGATAATTGTGTGTTTTCTAATTAACACTGGACGATTAATTCGCCTATGTTAACCCTTTGGAAATTCTAATTCTGGTTGGTGGGTGCTAAAAGCATACGATGAGGCCGTTTGCTCCATCGAATCTCTGTGTGAATAGGCACCCCTAATATGATTTTAATTGCTCACATTAAATTTTCAGTGTTGTGGAATATGGGGTGTGCAGTTTATTAGAGGTGTTACGGAAAACCTTAAAGTTCAGGATATGAGGTTTTTATGAGTCTTACACGTAGCTTGGTGTCGGTACTTGGGGATGAAATAAGGATGGGGAAATGTTTTCACGTGATTTCGCTGTTTTGTTGCTTAAGCGTGAGGGAAGGAGTCAATTTCCCCTTTTTCAGAGCTGTTGCTACATTTACAGCTTTTATCTATCATCGCTTATCGTAAAATCTGTTTCCAACAGACGTTGAATGGGATATTTGGGCAGTTGTTCGCATGCTTCTCAAAGAACTTGGAAAAATAATAGTTCTTGCAACCTGAAATAGGGTAGATGCTTTGTTTTAACTATAAAGACATATTTTAGTAAAAAAAATTGTAACTATCTAGTGTTAAACTATTTTAAAAATCGATTTGTATGAAATAAATATTTTACATTCACAAAAAAAAAAAAGTAATTTTTTAAGCAACAAAAAATGCATTTCTTTACAGTAGAATCATCACCATCCTCATCATTGGCTCAACTACCCCATTAGGGGCCAAGGCCGTCTGCCTGCTGGCATATTATGAGACGAGAGATGTTTTTCTTTTTACTATAGGGTAGGGTTGTCAGCCCTACGCTCAACAGCCATATTAGACTGGGACCTACTGTTTAAAGTGGATTCCAAACCACTATAGATATGGCGCAGCTGGGACTTGATCAAGAAACACGTGACACTGAGCGCCAGAGCTCTATTCACTCGCCAACAGGCCCCTTTTCAGAAGAAGATGCCCTTTTTAGAGATTTATTATTCGATATGATTTATCATACACAGTCTAGATAAACAATAAATTGAGTAAGAAAATCCATCTGATCTCTAGATCAAAAGCATATGCATAATTATTTGTGTAATATATTGTTGTTTGCGTCATCATATATTAGTGTATTATTATCTAACACCAAAGGAAAAGTCTGGCAGACAATCGGCCATGACTGGAAAACATTTACGAGAAAAACTTACAAAGAAGTTGTTGCCAATTTTAGATTAAGAACTGGACACGGCTGCCTGGCTGAACATCTGGTCTAAATAGGGGTTATGAACTTTGATATATGTGTTTTATGTAAGACCAAGAAAATTAATGAGGCACATCTACTTGTTTACTTGTCACTGGACTTTAACTTACAACAGAATGGTGATTTGAGTACTATTTACTGGAGCGTCAGAGAAAACAGTTCCTGACCACACAGACTTTTATTGTAGTGCTTCTAGTTTTTTAAACTTTTATTCTTAGAACATTTAGCTTGTTTTTAAGACCTTTTGGTAGTTTTTGTTGAAAGTCTGGTCTTTTGTCTTTGTAATTTTGATTTGTTTTTATGTTCTTTTGTTTCTACGGTAAATGACCAAATTTGTAAGGATTCAGTTCCAATGAAGGCATAGGTGATAACAACAACAAATTGTTGTTTGCGAATGGCAAACACTTTGACTAAAATCCATTCCCCACTAGAAAGGCAGACATAAATTTAACATTACCCAGAATGCAATATGGAAAGCCAGCATACTGCATTCACATTTTCCTAACACAAGTCCAAATGGACGGCATGTCGGAAGTTCGTATAAGCCCTTGCTCAAAACTAACGCAAAACTAAAAACTAAAACTAACTAAACTAAAACTAACTTCTGTCTATATTTTTTGAGCCCATATCTAATAGAAAAACTGGAACTTTTGCTTCATTTTTGCCTATCAGATTTCGAATCGAGGGCTTAGTTCCATAACCTAACGTGCTGTGTTTATCCAATCATCAGTGTTCTTCTGTGCAGGAAGGACATCCCATGAGTAATCTACTCATGGATGGTGGGAAATGGGGCAGCTTCTTTTGTGTTGGAGCACCCTTAGATAGAAATCTGACTGACTCATATGATACCGGGATCTACGGGTCTGTAATCCTGGACCTACCTGTAATATACAGACCTACGGACCTACCTGTAATATGTCATGATTTTAAAATATAGTAATTTTTATTTTATTTTCAATGCTGGGTACTTTCTACTTCACTATAATGGAAATGTAACAGATACAGAGTTATCCGGGCCAGCTCAGAGGAGTCTTCTGGTGAATAATCAACATGAAGAACTTTCTTTAACATAAACCATCTTCACCATCATCATTGGCCTCATGGTGGGCCAAGGCCGTCTGCCCACTGTCAGATTTCGAAACATGGATGGTTTCTTTTTAGGGGTAGGGATGTCAGCTCTACGCCCAGCAGTCATATTAGACTGGGTTCTTCGGTTTAAAGTGGATTCCGAACCACTGCAAACATCCATGAGACCGCCGGATCTTGAACCCGAAACCTGTGGTATTCGAGTGCTAGACACTCGGTCATTCAAGCCCTAACGTGCTGTGCACCAGGTAAGTAAAATTAGTAAGATTACGTAAAAAATGAAGCCAGTAGGAGTCTATGAACAATACTTAAATTTTGTATTAAAATACGTTTTATAAAATTACATGTAAAAGAAAATAAAACAATGTTTATAAATTACTGTATGCATACATTGAATAAAAAAAAAAAAAAGAATACAAAAATGTGAAGCAAAATTGGGCGTTAGTTTTATTAGTGAACATTTTAGCATGACTGAAATTCAACTTTATCCTTTTCTCCCTCAAATATAAAAAAAAAAGCACCTGTAATTCAAAGTACAGTCACTTAAGTCGCATTAATCTTACTTAATTTATCATTTCTGAGTCCATCTAATTGTCTCATAGAACGTCAAAGGATGAAAGAAAGACAGTGATTAACTAAAAGCAGCATAAAAAAAAGGCACTTTTTTTTCTATCACTGTCATTAAAAAGTGCTTTTATATGCACGAGTCTGACGAAAAAGAGGGAAAAAAAATGATTTTTTTTTTTCATATTACGATGTTCCGTTTTCTAATAAAGTTACATTCTACTGGTAGGGCAGTACATGTACATAAAAAAAAAACGACTAGTGTGTTCTTAATGGAAACCTTCGAAGTTTTATAAGGCTAGTCCCCGTTTTCCTTCAGTTATACTTATTTTAATGCAAGACTCAAGCTATGCTAGTTCTTATTAGAAAATTATTTCTTCTGAATGTATTTTTTGTTAAAAAAAAAGCATTTTAATGTACATTTTCTGGGAGCTAACGAACCGCAAGTAAACGCGACATCCACTGAAATCTGCTCGCTTGAAAGCACGGGTACAATTAGTTCGAATCTACGATGGTAAAAAAACAATTTTATTCCTAAGTCTAGAACTAAATGAATTATGCTTTACTTTTTTTTTTTTTTTTAGAAAGATGTATTTTCCAAAATATGTCATTTAACTGTAATTGCATAGAATGTAGTATTTTTTTCGATAAAAAACGCGTAGTTTAAATTGCTTCTTGTTTTCAAAAAAATCAATTAAATTCATACGCTACATAAATTATATGTTAAAATTTCGTTTTCTGTTTTTTGGTATAAGAAACTCAAAAGTTTAGAAAGAAAAAATAATATTTAGCCGACGTTTTTTAAAAAGTTCATTAAATTATAGACTCTCGTAAAATCTTAAAAATTTTCCTTAAATATCTCGCAAATTTAAAAGCATACATTTTTCAAGAATACTTTTTCGTAATTTTTTTATACGTAAAATATTAAAAACAAAAAAAAACAGTTGAAGAGGCAAATAAGTGTATATTTGTAGTGTATATATATATATATATATATATATATATATATATATATATATATATATATATATGTGTATGTATGAATGTATATACACATGTATATGTGTGCATAAAAACAGTACATAAATCTTTTTATTAGGGGTGGCAAAACCAAATGATCTTGCGGGCCATTTTGGAAATACACCCTACTTCCGCGGGCCTCATATAATACTATATATCCCCATATATTAGATTTAGACCCATTATAGACATTTTTGGAGTGAAAAATTGAAATGTAATGAGTTATTATTTTTTGTGTTTACTATTATTCTTACTCGTAAACATTCATAATACACTGAAGTGACAAAAGTCATGGGATAGCAATATGCAAATTTTCAGATGGCAGTAGCATCGCGTATAACAGGTATAAATGCGCAGTGCTTTCACAGAGCTTTCATTTCTGTTCAAGTTATTCATGTGAAGAGGTTTTGACGTGATGATGACCGCACGACGGGAATTAACAGACTTTGAACGCGGAATGTTAGTTGGAGCTAGACGCATGGGTCATGCCATTTCGGAAATCGTTAGGGAATTCAACATTCCCAGATCCACTGTGTCAAGAGTGTGCCGAGAGTATGAAATTTCAGGCATAACATCCCACCATGGACAGCGCAGTGGTCGACCGCCTGCACTTAACGACCGAGACCGGAGACGTCTGCAAAGAGTCGTAAATTCTAACAGACAAGCAACACTGCGTCAAATAACCGCAGAAATCAATGTGGGACGTACAAGGGAAATACAATGGGAGTACTGTCAGCAAGGCACTGTTCAAGCTGGTGGTGGCTCCGTAATGGTGTGGGCTGTTTTTTCATGGCATGGACTTGGTCCTCTGGTGCGACTGGACCGAACATTGACTGGAAATGCTTATGTTTAGCTACTTGGAGATCACTTGCAGCCATTCATGGACTTCATGTACCCAAACAACGATGGGATTTTTATGGATGACAATGCGCCATGTCACCGGGCCACAACTGTTCGCGACTGGTTTGAAGAACATTCTGGACAATTCCAACGAATGATCTGGTCCCCAAGATCGCCCGACATGAATCCCATCGAGCATTTATGGGACATCATCGAGAGGTCTGTTCGTGCCCAAAATCCTGCACCATCAACGCTTTCACAATTATGGACGTCTATCGAGACAGCATGGCTCAATATTCCTGTAGAAGACTTCCAACGACTTGTTGAGTCCATGCCACGTCGAGTTGCTGCATTTGGCCGGGCGAAAAAGGAGGGCCGACACGATATTAAGAGGTATCCCATGACTTTTGTCACTTCAGTGTATAATAATAATGATACAAAACGCACATTGCAACGTAATATATAACATTAAAAATATACAAATATAAGCGAATTCAAAAAATGAAATCATTAAAAAATATTTATTTTACTAGTGAGATATTTGTTTCTCCACGCTTTCACTTAGCTTTTGTAATTAGGATATTTGCACATCGTAATTGGTGTTGCACGTTAGCGTCCGTTATTATTTGAGCTTGTTTTGTGTTTGCCAATTTCATTTTAGAAACAAAAAACGATTCGTAGGTGTAAGTTGAACCATAAATGCTAACAACTTCAACAAAGAGTCTTTTAGCTCTGCTATCAACAGGCAACTGCACGTATGTAGGGATGGTCACTGTGGTCACTTAAAGTGAAATATAGAACCTATTATATTAGATGTTCCAAGATGAACACGCATCATGAGTTAGTAGAATATAACTTAATTATTCTGCGAACTCATAACTGTAAATTCATCAATAAAATAGATAATATTTGTCATATATTCACAAGAATATTATTAAGTTAAGTTAGTTAATTTTTTTCTCAAAATTTCGACAGTTCATTTTTGAATATATGGAACCACACATAATGTATTTTTTTTTTAATACACTAGTTTTCAATACTTTGGCCATTATAAGATAAATATTCAAGGCCGCGGGTTGGCCACCCCTGCTTTAAGTAAGTTAATAATTAATTTAATAAATGTTTTTTTTTTTTACATCAAATGCCCTCATTCAATCAAAGAAAAAATGGATCACCATTCTTATTTTCTCATCTCTCTTATTTATCTGCACGTCTTAATCCATGATTTTATAGTATTTTGGATATTGATCCGGAAATATGAAAATTGTGTTTAATTCATTTTAATATATGAATCCATGTGAATTGCATTAAACAATACAGACGCTAAGATAAAAAAGAATCTGTTTTTAAATTCAAGATTAAGTTTATTGTATTCATCAACTAGATTCATTTTAATAATTTGCTTTTAGTTAATATGCAGGACTATATCTGTTTCAAAAGCCTAAAAAGACTGATATTTAAAATTATTGATTTATAAAAAAGAAATAATATTTTTATCATCAACAAGTAAACGTAATTAGCTAATAATGATTTCAATCTTATTTAAAACACTTATTTATCTTGTACAAAAATTGCCAACATTTAAATATTGATTACGATAGTATCGATAAACGGTAGAAAATAATTACATTAATTAAATTGACGTATTTGAAAGACGATTTTACAGTTAAAATATAATGCAAGCGGAATTTTAATCACAGACTTGTGATTAAATTTCTAATTATTTCATTGAAATTCATTACATGTATTTTTAAACTTTAGATTGGCTAAGCCGTAGTATGTCAATATCAAGATCATTTTTTTTTTTTATTTAATGATGAAGTATGTACTCATCATTTTAACAATCTAAGCTTTTCTTTTTATTGTCTCCAAAATTTAATTAAAAATTTTATAAAAATTAATCACAATTTTAATTAAAATTTACAACTTTTTTTTTAAAATTAATAGTTAAAATTAAAAATTTAATTAAAATTTTAATTAATATTTAAAATTGTAATTAATTAAAATTTTGCAAAATATTTAAAATTAATAACATTAAAATATCTTAATAATTGAATTGAAAAATTAATAAATTAAATTTAGTAAATTTCAAATTTTACAAAATTTATTTGAAGTTTTAAAATTAATAGTTAAAATTAAAATTTTAATTACAAAATCAAAACTGTGATTAATTATTAAAATTTTTTTTATTTAAATTTTTAAAATTAGTAATTAAATTTAATAAAATGTATTAATTAAATTTAAAAATTTCAATTTTACAGTATTTAATGAAAATTTTACAAATTATTTTCAAACCATCAGAATTTAATAACTGCATTAAATGTTAATAACTTAATAATTTTAGTTATAGACAACATAAATAAAATTATGCACATCAAATAAAATTCACATGCCATTTAGTTCCAAACAGTGACATTTACATTAATCTTTTCTCTTGTTCTCTGTCCTTTGTTATATTGGAAATTTGCCTTCTGAGAAGTATTTAATATAGTGCTTTAAAATTAAATCATCTGCATGGAATTTTATTTATTTTTTAATACAATTTAGTAAACTTTTAGATAATCAAAAAGTATGTTACTTCTTTATGTTACTAAATTGTAGTCATTGCGATTATTCATTTCATGCATTATCATGTTGTTATTTCATTCAGCTTACGTATTGAATATCTTTCTTAGCCAACGGCTGTACCACGCTGAATATACCGGTTCTCGTTAGATCACCGAAGTCAAGCATCATTGGGTGCGGTCAGTACTTGGGTGGGTGACAACCTGGGAACACCGCGTGCCGTTGGCATTCACAAATTTGGGACCTGCATGGCCGAGTGTCTAGCGCTGTGGCGCTCGGTGCCACAGGGTTCGGGTTCGAATCCCGGCGGGTCTCGGGTTCGAATCCCGGCGGTGCCATGGATGTTTGTAGTTATTCGGAATCCACTTGAAGCCGTAGGTCCCGGTCTCCTATGACTGTAAGAGCGTCACGGAGCCGAAGTCAGACTTCTACCTACGGGGGTGCTCCATCACAACAGAAGCTGCTTCCTTCCCCTTCAATCATGAGTACGTATGGGCTCGTGGGCTTGTCCAGCCAAGTGGGATAAGAAACAACAACAACAACATCTTTCGTGAAGTAATGGCGCACAGTTAGTCTATTGATATTAGCTTTTATGAAATCCCTTGAAATCTTCTTGAAGATATTTTATATGTATTTGATTATACGAAAAAGAGTAACGCAAACACCCAGCAGATGGAACTAAAATATTTTGCCAACATCCGTCGTATCACTTTATGAAAGAATTCAAAGGCATTAACCATTCACAACAAGCCGTGATTTGATATTTTGTAAAAATGTTTCATTTTGCGTCATACCAGTTCTTAAAAATATTGAAAGTATTAAATCCAAATAGTTATTTATTTATTTTTTTTAAATTTTATCATTGTTTGAATAGAAGATTTAATTGTTCCTTTCATTTGTCACATTAAAATTTTTCCTAATGACTATACAAACTTTTGTTCCACCTAACATGCAATCATTGTTTTTCTTACATTTTTTTTTGTATATATATTTAAAAAAAAATATTAAAAATTTTTAAATCTAATGAAGGTTTTTAGTTTGTTTCAATGCTAACACATTTTTCTTATTTTTATTTTCTAAGATGTACCTAAATAAAACTTCTTTAAAAAAAAAATAAGAAGACTGTAAAAAAAAAAAAAGTTAGTCTATTGAATTTTAAGACTGGCCCAAGATGTTTTCTGCAGCCTGATGACCAAATGCCTAGCTCTCTGGCTTTTGGTAACACAGGCTTCAGGCTCGAATCCTGGAAGTGGCATGGATGTTTTTTTTTTTTTTCTTGGAAATTCACGTTAAACTGCAGGTTCAGGTCTAATTAGCCTAAAGTGTGCAAAAAATTACCGTAGAGAGACAAACTAAAAAAAAAAACTTTCTATTTAAAAAGAATTTAATATGCACAAATATTTTTATTTTGTTTTTGTGGCTTTCTATCACAGATCGTATAGATTTTCTTTCGCCCCCATTATTGCACTCCGTAATAATTATCCGATTAAAAGTATATTTTATTTTATATTTTTTTCTTTATTGGCGCAACAGCCCCAAAGTGTGTTTGTATGTGGGGGAGGTGTCCACCTACTGGTAGATTTCGAGTGGGGAGATGTTTCTTTTTACGGTGTAAGGTTGTCAGTTCTACGCCCAACAGCATATTAGATCTGAAACTATGGTTTAAAGTGAATTCTGAACCTCTACAAACATCCATGTCACTGCCGGGATTCGAGCCCGATGCATCGAGCGCTAGTCACTCAGCCATCAGGTCCCATTATATATTAATATAGTATAAAGTATAGGAATAGTATATAGTATATAAGGAAAATAGTATATTTACTATATTTCCTTATTACAGTATTTTATATTATATTGTATATAATGGTATACTTATTTGTAATATATTATTTTTTAATGTAAATGTATATAAAATCAGTATATTTTATGTTCGACACAAGACGATTTTTCTTTTTTTAATATGCCAAGCAAGAAAACCAAAAGAATGAACATGTATGCTTCAGTTTATTCTACTGTAATATTTTAAACCAACAAATATGCAATAATTTAGTACCTACTTCCCTAATACTAGTAAATAATCTTTGCAACAGAACCATAATATTAACTCATACATTTTCAGGAAGAGGATGTAAATTAGCAATTTACATCCTCTTCCTCCAAAATTCCTTTCCCCAAAATTCCTTAAAATTCCTGCATCAAAGCAGGCTGCATCCGAATCTGTTTGAATCCTTTTATTCCCCCTTTTGTACCCCGTCTCCCCCTTCAACTGCCTGTGACCTTGTTCTGGGGGTTGAGTTGTTTGTTGTTGTTTCTTATTTGATTTGATAGACAGCAAAATCTAGACCAAGTCGAAGAACCCGTATCGCCTCATGGAAGGAGGAAAGGGGAGGGACAGCTTCTGTTGTGATGGAGCACCCACAGGTAGAAGTCTGACTTGGCTCCGTGACGTTGACTCTTTACCGGGTAAGATTATCAGCGTTACGCTCAATGCTCTACAGCAGGGGTCTCCAAACTTTCCAGCCTTATGGCCATATTGTTTACTCCAGTAAGTACCAAGGGCCAAAACCGTTTTAATTTTTCTGCCATTATCTATAATTTCTGTACCAGTCGCCGAATACGCGCTCTGAGCGGGCATACGCTTGCTAACCGCGAATTATTGTCAGTGAAAAATCACAATTACATAAATCTCATTAGTATTTTTTTTTTTTTTTTTTTTTTTTGCCAGCTTTTCAGTTCCTGAAGGGATTTTCACGATAAAAACATATGTTTGATTCAGGATATATACATTCCAAACATCGATATACATACATATGCGATACTCTTTACCCCAACACAACTAGCGAGGGTAACCGAGGGATGTTCACTAGTTTATAATGTTGGTTTCATTTCAGCTTTACCTAGCAAGTCAATAAAACCGAGTTATTATCATTCTGTGTTTTTTTTTATCCGACTTATTACAGCAACAATAAGCTATTCGTTGTCGCTGGCCGTAGTTTGGAGACCCCTGCTCTACAGTCATATTAGACAGCTATCTACGGCTTAAAGTGGATTCTGAACCACTACAAGCCCCCATAGCACAGCCGGGCTCGATTACGAAACGTGTGCACCAAGCGCCAGAGATCTAGTCACTCGGCCCATCAAGCCCCACTATTATTATAATGTCATATACACTGTATGTATTATGTAGTATGTAATTATAACTAATATTGTATGTAATAATCAATGCTGTTGTAATAATGTGAGTCATGTTGTGTATATAATAATCCATCAATAAACAAATCTCATATATATAATGTTTTTTTTTTTTTTTTTTATATATATAATGTTGTCATGTAATAATCTTACTTTAAAGAACATTATCATTTTTTGTTATAAATATACATAACTCAACATATTTTATGTGTGATACATGATAATTTTTTTAGCATACGCTACAACCAATAAAAACCAAAAGAATGGGCATATATGTTTGAGTTCATTCTTTTGCAATATTTTATACCAAAAGATACATAATACTAGTAAATAATCTGTAATAACAGAACTTTAATATTAACTCATACGTTTTCCAAAATTAGCAATTCACATCCTCTTCCTCCGAAATTCCTTTTCCCCCAAAAAATTCCTGCAGCAAAGCAAAGCAGCATCCGCGGCTGATTGAATCCTTTTTAATCTCTCCCCAACCCTCCAGTTTTGCACCCCGTCTCACCCCTTCAACTGCCTGGACCTTTGTTCGGTGAAATGAGTTGTTTGTCGTGGCTTCTTATTTACACCATTAGACAGCAACATCTAAACCAAGCCCAAGAACCCATGAGGTCTCCTGGAAGGAAGGAAAGGGGTGGGGCAGTATCTGTCGTGATGGAGCACCTACAGGTAGAAGTCTTACTTGGCTCCGTGACGCTGACTTTTTACCAGGTAAGGTTGTCAACCTTACGCTCAACCCTCTACAGTCATATTAGACAGGTATCTGCGGCTTAAAGTGGATTCTGAAGCACTACAAGCACCCATAGCACAGCGCGGACTCGATTACGGAACCTGTGCACCACGCGCTAAAGAGCTAGTCACTCGCCCATCATGTCCCACTATTATTATATTTTATATAATGCCGTATACACTGTATGTATTATATAGTATGTAATAATAAATAACGTTGTATATAATAATCAATGCTGTTGTAATAATGTCAGTCATGCTATATAGTATATAATAATCAATCAATAAACTATCTAATATGTATAATGTTGTATGTAATAATCATACTTTAAATGATCTTATTATTTTTTATTGTAAAAATACATAACTCAGCATATTTTATGTGTGATACATGACAATTTTTTTAACATACAATACAATAAAACCAAAAGAATGGCATATATGTTTATTCTTTTTGTAATATTTTGTACCAAAATATACATAATACGAGTAAATAATCTGTAATAACGCAACTGTAATATTAGCTCATACGTTTTCCAAAATTAGCAATTCACATCCTCTTCCTCCGAAATTCCTTTACCCCAAAAAAAAATTCCTGCAGCAAAGCAAAGCAGCATCCGCGGCTGATTGAATCCTTTTAATCTCTCCCCAACCCTCCAGTTTTGCACCCCGTCTCACCCCTTCAACTGCCTGTGACCTTTGTTCTGCGAGTTGAGTGAAGAATTGGCGGAAGATCTCCGTGCTTTTCCAACTAGATGACAAGCCCAAACCGCCCGTCGCAATTCAGGCGGCATGCCAGAGAATGCAAAGTGCGTGCGCCCCCTACGTCACATCTAATTTGCATATGATGCGGATTTCCGTTCGCTCCCGACATCTGTCCGAATGACTGATGAGGGACCGTTGCCATGGTTACCGACCGCTGGGTTCTTCTCAATGAATTCTCCCGCTGGATCTATTTCTATATCTATCTATAAATACATATATAATATATTCCTCAGTGCGTTGGCATTAGTATAATATAATTCAGTATATGCTTTGTGCCGTAGGGGGGAAACGAGATATGATTTTCGCGGATTAGCGATTTTTTGGGGGAAAAAAAGGGAAGATGCAATATAGATTTATAATAAAAATCCCTCCGCGACTATTTTGTAATTTTAGCTGCTCTCAAGAACTTAAGGTTTTGAAACTTTTGAAAGTAATGCAAATTTGTGGTGGTTTCTCTGTAAGAGAATGATGAATTGGGGGTTTAGGATGCCGGTTTAAAGTGATAAAACTATGAAAAAGTAAGTTGCGAGAAAATCAGTTTTTTAGTATAGCTAAGAAAGTTTGTATATTCTTAGAAAAGGTTAGTGAATGAAAATGTGAAAGGAAGTTTATTCAGAAAAAAATTTTTTGTAACAAAACAGTGTCAGGTATACTTACCCTAATCCATCATATAGAGAACATTTTAAGAAAAGTAATTTTGATATAAATATATATGGGGGGAAATAAAGTAAAATAGAAATATATGCTTAACCTTTTCTTGAAAAGAATTTAAAAATCTTTGATGTACATGACTACCTTTTAAAATACGGAAGAGATAACTATAATAGTGTAGTGTAGATTGATAACTATAATAGTTTACAATCGCTTAGAGTATTGTCCGTTTTATTAATTTATTATAATGATACTACAGACATTAAGATAGCTGTAGATAGATCTGGGCTGCTCATATATTTAGAATGAAGGATTTAAACCCTGTTAAGAGGCTCTTTTGGCAAAGCCACAGGGACAAAGAGGAAGAGGACGACTCAAGTTGCGATGGATAGACGCAGTTGAAAAAGATTTTGCTGTAATGAAGGTTAAAATTGGAGGACCATTGTCACAAACAGGAATGCATGAAAATCTCTTGAAAGGAAAATCTTGGCTCACTGTGGACTGTCGTGTTATTGATGATGATGATGATGCTACAGATTGGATTGTTTGCTCAGAGATAAACGTGGGTTGCATTCTAGCAAAATATTTATGAATTTAGAACTTGATCATTTCATATCTAAGTTGTATTTATGCGAAAAAGTTTATTATTTATATTACAAAAATATTTTCGATATATTTATTATTAAAAAATTATTTTGTGATTTTCTGAGAAAATTGCTTAATGCTTTTTTGCGATCCCTTCTTAACTAGAATTTAGTGAGGAAAAGTGGCCTGATGGCCATTTGGCTAGAGCTCTGGCCTTTAATACCCGAGGCATTTTAGGATAGTATATTAAAGGTGGCGTAGATGTTTGTTAGTGGTTCATACTCCATGTTAAACTATAGGTCCCTGTGTAATTCGCCTAAAGTGAGAAAAAAATGACCGTAGAGCGACCTATAGAGGAAGATATGAGGAATGTGAGGAAGATCTCAAAAAACAACTTTGACACCTCCATAAGGTAATATTAATACGTTTAAGTAACTTCCTTTAGGGAAACTATTAACATATTAGTGAACACCACTAACCAATTATGGCTGACTGTGCCGACAAGCAGGACAAGTTTCTTTAAGCAACCTGTTTGACTTACAAATCATACATTTATTTTTATAACAAAACACTAAAAATAAAAAAAAGGCGACTGAATATCGATACAAAAAAAAATGCTTATTTCAAACTGTTATTTTTATTTTCGTGAGAAATATAATACAAATTCATTCTGCTTCTTTCATGTCTTAAAATTCAAGAAAACAAGATTAGAACTTTCACCAGTCTTGACCAAGCACATCTCCAAAAAAGAAAGGAACTCTTAATATATTAGCCGACATCCGTAACCAATTATGGCTGATATTGCCCACAAGCTGAGCAAGTTTCTTTAAGCAGCTTGTATGACTTACAAATTGTACAAATATTATTATAACAAAAACACTAAAAATAAAAAAGTGACTGAATATCAATAGAAAAATACTTTTTTTCAAACGGTTTATTTACAAAATATTTATTTTTATTTTCATGAGAAATATAATTCAAGTTCATTCAACTTCTTCATACCTTACAACTCAAGAAAACAAGATTGGAAGTCTTACCCCTGCGCTTGACCAAGCACACCTCCCACACAAAAAAAAAAAAAAAAAGCAGAAAGAAAAGAGAGCCAATGACAAATGTCAAGAAAAATAGATGGAACTTTCATCTGACAATATTTATTTATCACCACGGTAAACATTGGCTTTTGTTCGCGCAGAACAATACTCTCCGGATAACAAAACATTTAACTCTCTCTCACATATATATCTATACAAGTGAAGGCAACGATATTATATTCCCGGCTATCGATGTGCGCGACGCATTTCACTCGGAATTGTCGATAAACAAGAAATTCCCATTTCCGAGATTGCAACGGGGGTGAAAATTCATTTCGTTGCCCGAAAAGGAATTGAAAAGAAAACAGAATTAGAACGTTCGAGAAACGCCCTCAGGGCGTTCGGGCGTTAATTCAGTCCAAACAATGAGAAGGGAATCGAACGGGGTTGTCTTCTTTTCTTACCCTTTTTTGCTGGTTTTTTTCGAGAAAACCGGATCTGTCACTCCCTTCTCGGCTCCTACTATTTTCATGCTCAATCAATATGATCCACAAGCGTTTTATTTCATTAAGTAAACTTCCCAAAATCAATTAAAACCAACACCATAAATACGCGAGAGACATTTTTAGGGCAAATTATGTTATGTTAAAACATGTAATACTGCAGTTAAATTTACTGGAAAGTGTCACTATATGTTTGGATTATTGGCAGAACATTTATGTTAAGTTATTGAAACAGGACTAAGAGGTAAGATTTTTAATAAGATAAAACAAGATTTTAATATTTAAGGTAATCTAAGTTATGATAATGCACGTGATTCATTTAAGCTTGCTGAGGAAAATAAGTCATTAACACTATGATAAAGAAAATATTGAGATTTGTTGATGAAATATTTATCTCTAAATTTCTCAAAGAAGCCAATTTTATCTTGGTAGGTAGATAATAATCTGATAAAATAGTAAATGAAACGTTAATATAGTAAAATTTGGTTTCTGGAGATGGACCGGATCTCTTTTTCAGAAGAACAAGTTTCAAGATCCGTCCTCGTTTTTAATTAACTGGTAAACTTATAGTGCTACTTCAATTAAAACACCAAATTCGCCTTTGTCATCTTGACAGTGTACAATATATTTTTTTGGCCAAATCGCGAAATCAGGGCCGTTGGGATTTGGCGATATTTTTATGGCACCAATTGACTGATAAGTTGTCAAATTTAGTAAATTGGGTTTCTTGTACTGTTTAGTTTCTGGAGACTTCACTTCACTTACAATCGCACCCTGTTACTGGCGAACTTTGGATTTTTGACGCCAAATCGCAACGAACCATGTTCCGATTTTTTTTTTTTTTTTTTTTTTTTCAGATTTATATTTTGGTTATTATATAGTCTTGGTTTTTCTTAATAGTTAAAAAAGTGAGTTAATTTTTCAAGACAAGACTTCTAAGAAGCCTTTTTCAGTGCTTCCTATTTTAGATTTAGGTAGTAGGCCTCATATAGTACTTCTTGATCAACTGACTGGGTATTGAAAATCTGTAAATTTTATATCGAATAACATTGATTCAATTGTCATACAGTAGAAAAATTGTTTACAGAATATATCTAACGTGTGTGTAAATTTTTAATTGAAAGTTTACCTTTGTAGTATAACGAACCACATAGTAAACGATGAAACTAAACTATGTTTTACCAGTTGTAAAGTTTTTAAATGTAAATAATTCATTAAAATTAATAAATTTAAAATGAGATTATATTGTTAAAATATATTTTATTTATAATTTTTTTTTTTAAATAATTGCCATTATTTTAAAATTATATAATAATATCCTTCAGCAAAAGATTGTACTTTAAAAAAAACAGCTAACATGTTAAAAGCATACATTTTTACACGTTATTTACAAGCACAAATTAGTTGTTGTTTTCTATTAGGATCGATTGTGAAATGAATGTAGGGAGTTTTGTTCATAGAGGACAACCTGAAGAAAAACATCAATAACATATATTTAAAAAAAAACAGCGCAGCACATATTACATATTACAGGCTTTTTCTTTCGCCATTTACATTGAATACAACTGTGTCATCCATTTTCTTTTCTCGTATCACTGTTGCCACTCCAGCGCAGAGAAGCTTACCTCTCATTACAACTACAGTTTGATCGTGTGCGCGACATTAGTCATAATTCAAACGAACTTGTTCAAAATTCAAATATTTTCAAATTGAATTACTTTTAAAAATTCTGGTGTATTAATCTGTCCTTTTAAGGATTATATTTAGTGGATTATTTTAAAATATAAGATCCGTAATTTATTAATCACTCCATAAGTGATATTTTATATAGAAGGCAAATAGCACAGGCATGTCTATGACAAATGTTTTGTCTATTTTTTTAATTTTCTGGATTTTTTACATTTACTAAACTAAGTATAACGTATAATTTATGGTTTGGTTTTTCGCTCTACGGTCATTTTGTGCACACGAGAGCTAAAGAGACTGGGACCTACAGTTTAAAGTATAATTTATATGTATCTTGTCGAAATGATTTCTCATTTATTCTCCAATTTTAACAGTGAATATTAAAAAAGACATTTTATTTAACATCAGAAACATTTTAACTAGAAAAAAATTAGTCAATTAGAATGCATAGGAATAGGAATGGATATTATTAAAACAAGATCTAGAAATTATAATAATAAACAAAGAAATATTTCTAAATTTTGATGCATTTTTTTTATGAAGCAATTTTTGAAAACTGAACCAAAAATTGGAAGTGCTTTATCTGCTTGAGTGTAATATTTTAGTTCTTCCAACGCAAAATTGAAAGAAATTTCATTGATTTTTAAATGATGATACGAAATGTCTGCAAAAATAATAGTAATTTCAAACGAAGCATGGTTTAAAATAACAAAGTAAATGTTTAGCGGGAATTGAAATAAATAGGATTTGATAAAGATCCAAATAATGGAAGTATTGAGAAAAACAGACTTATGAGATTTAACCAGCTGTGTTGAAAGAAGAGTTTAAAAACTTTCTTAAAATGCCACCTCGATTTCTACCTTTAGAATCATGAATGTTACAAACATCTTAAAAGGAAAAAAATAGAATAAAATATTAGCCAGTGAGTTACAAAGGCAGAAGGGATATATCTAGGTAAATAGTATATAAATTTGTTATATAATATTTTATCAGAAATATCGTGCATGTCTAGATAATCGAAAATATTCAAGAACTTTGGCTTCAGAATTCAGTGAATTAGAAAATGTTGGAAAAAATACTGCATTTTTTTTAGTATCAACTGCAATTAATTTATTGCTTTTTTATAAACACTACAGAAATAAACTAAATAAACCATATTTTTAATTATGTATTACAAAAATAAATACGGGAAAAGTTATTCAAATTGAGTTTTTTGATTTCTTTACACCGGTCTTTAATTAAAAACTACTCTTCTTCATTGGGTGATCTGATGTCCAATCGGCTAGAACTCTGGTCATTGGTGCTTCAGGTTCAGATCCCGCCAGAGGTAGGGTTGTTAGTTAGTGGTTCGGAATTCACGTTAAATTGTAGGTCCCTGTCTAATTAGCTTAAAGTGTGCAAACATATCTGTAGATAGTCAAACAAGAGCAAATCTTCTTCATTGGCACAGCAGCCGCAGAGTGGGCTACGGCTGCCAGATTTTGTGACAAGAGATGGTCTTTTTTTTTTTTTTTTACAGGGTAGGGTTGTCATAAGCCTGCAACAGTTTGCCTATGCCCAATTTTTGATATTAGACCGGGATCTACGGTTTAAGGTGGATTCTGGACCACTACCAACATCCGTGGTACCGCCGGGACTCGAACCCGAGGGGCTGTGGCACAGAGCGCTAATCACTCAGCTATCATGCACCTGGAAGCATTTCAAATTTACTAATTAATTGATTTATTGAAAATATTACCGAAACATTTTCTATTCAATTTTGATTTTTAAGAATATTAATAATTTGGATAATATTCTAATATAGTAGGGAAATTCTAAATATACATTTGAAAATCAAAATTGTTTTTTTTACATAAAATGTCAGTTAACAGAATGAAGTAATTCAAAATGATACGAAATACAGTTCTATATAATTTATCATCGACTAAAACTACTTCAGAAGCTTGATATCTATCATGTATGCTTCAGTCACAAATGCTTCTTGACTGCTTGGACATTTGTCAAGAGTTAAAAAGATGTAAAGAAAAAAATACTAAAAACTTAGACTAGAATGAAGAAGCTTTCCAAAACAAATATACATTGAATTTATGTTGCTATTATTAAAAAAGACTTGTGTTGAACTGAGTTTTTTATAAGCATAATTTTAATTAAGGTAGCTTTCAAATTCTATTTGTACTTTCAAATTCATATTTGTACTTCCAAATTTCATCTATAATAAAAAACAAAAGATAGAAAATGAACATTATTTTTTTAGTTATTACGAAATTATAAATAATGTTTAATTCATTCCGGTTCTTTACTATTTATGATTCTACACATGAGATTATTAACCCATTGAGCCTATTGATCACCTTTCGGTGGGAGCACTATTTAGATAGACTAATTAGATTGTTCTTACAATTTGGACTTGATTCACCCACACACACTTTTGTTCGCACTTCTCATTCATTTCCTTAATTTCAATGGATAGATGAATTTTTTTTGAGGGGGAGGGGGCGGCAGGGCTTATAGATTTAATGTGTCATTTCAAACGTTTTATATTCTTACTTATAAATTCTAAATTATATGGAAGCATGTGTATAGCCTGTTAAGGTATTTAATTAAATTTGAAATTGTGTTACTAATAACTGTAATGTGATGTATATCTGTAATGTATGTGTGTAATGTTATAAGTAAATTACTGTCGAATCTCTGCTTGATTGAATCTACCTTCAACTAGTGCTAAAAAGTATTTGATTTAAAATATGCCATCCAACATATGATACTAATGATTTTTATACAGTGTTTTTTCTTATCCCATTTAATCGATAGCAACATTTAGACCCGCTGCCCGCTGCTTTTCTTCCTTTTTTTTTTTTTTTACTCTTTCCATGAACCCGTTGACGAGTCATGATAAAGGGTAAAAAAGGTACCTTTATCCTTGACCTTGCGGCCCAAACACATGAGGCACCCAAAGGGAGAAGCCTGACTTTTATCCCACTCGGTTATACCCTCGGACACTGGGAACCCATTTTAACCTGAAGCCTATTGTACCTAACGCCAGAGCGCAGCCACTTGGCCTTTCAGATTTTGAGACAAATATAGTTGACCAATAGTTTAATAAATCACGTTGAAATTTTTTGCAATGTAAATATTTATTTTTTCTCTCTTTTACCCCTTCTTTTTTTCCATCCTAGTTACATTAATGAAAATTATCTTAACATCTTTATAAGTAAATCAAACTTTTACTCTCTTTATTTAAAAAACATACTTAGCAATGTTTAACAAATCGTTTTCTCATATTAAAAGTTTGGAATTTTGTCACAGAAAGATACCATTTTACTAGTTAATAAATATAAATTTTTAAAAGCATCCTATCAAACAAACAGGAAAAAAAAAGACAGAGGCAAGCAATTTACAAATTTTGATTCGTTGGCTTGAGGCTAACAACGCAACGGAGCCGCTATTACATTTCATTTATTCCCTTTCATTAAATGCAGATAATTTGTTGCTCCTCTCCTGGTTGAAAAGATTCCTTTTCTTGGAAGCAAATCCCATCCCCGAGACAGATGCGGAGTCTCAGATTAATTTCGCTCTTCCACTTTTCCGATAATGGATTTATTAACACGAGCCAAAACAATGCCTCGCCCGATATCCTTATCATGTGTAATTAGAGGCTTAATTCCGCGAAAAGCTTTATTGGCCGGCGATGCCTCCTGATTTATTATCTGTGGGAATTCGCAGGAGTCGTTGAAATAAGCTTTTACAAAATCGTCCAAGTCCGTGTGCTGATGACGACTTACACGTAATTTCCAAAATACTTAAACGTCTAAATAGGGGCATTAATATCTCTGGAGTAATTAGAATAACTTCTGTTTTTCTCATTTAATTAGAAGTATTAAAAAATAGCATGCAAATAAATTCATTTAGTTTTTTAAATTGATGTCTGTCACACATATCTGTTCTAAAAATGTTACAATCTAATTTTTGATAGCAGTACTGCTCTAATTAAAAATTATAATCATGGAATGGTCTTATGAAAACTCTTTTCAATTTACATAATGCTTATCAAGAATTTATGACTTCTGTATTCATGTACGGCTTGATGGCCAATTGGCCAGCGCTCTGGTCGTTGGTACCACAGGTTTCTGGTTTGAATCCTGGCGACGACATTGATTGTGGTGAGTGGTAACCTAAAGTGTTCAAAAAATGACCGCAGACCGACAAACCAAACCAAATCTTGGCAGAGCATGGGGCTGTTGCAACAATAATGAAAAGAAGTGATATTGAAGAAGTGTATTTTCTTTTGTTCTTCGTCGGTACCATGGGGTTAAGGTTCGAATCTTGGCGTTGGTATGGATGCTTGTTGGTGGTTCGGAATCCACGTTAAACTGTAGGTCTTGGACTAATTAACCAAAAAAGTCTGCAAAAAAAATGAACCGTAGAGCAATAAACCTCCTTTTACTTAAAAACACATACATTGAAATGTTTAATAAACCATTTTGTTCCATTAAAACTTTGCTATTTTTGTCGCAGATAAATAAAATTTTACTAGTTAATCAAATATAAATTTTTAAAAGCATTCAATCAAATAAACAGAAAAAAAAAAAAGAGAGGCAAGAAATTTACAAATTTTGATTCGTTGACTTGAGGCTAACAACACAACGGATAAACTATTACATTCCATTTATTCCCTTTCATTAAATGCAGATAATTTGTTGCTCCTCTCCTTGTTTAAAACATTCCTTTTTCTTGGAAGCAGATCCCATCCCCGAGACAGATGCGGAGTCTCAGATTAATTTCGCTCTTCCACTTTTCCAATATGGATTTATTAACACGAGCCAAAACAATGCCACGCCCGATATCCTTATCATGTGTAATTAGAGGCTTAATTCCGCGAAAAGCTTTATTGGCCGGCGATGTCTCCTGATTTATTATCTGTGGGAATTCGCAGGAATCGTTGAAATAAGCTTTTGCAAAATCGTCCAAGTCCTTGTGCTGGTGATGACTTAAACGTAATTTTCAAAATGCTTAAACGTCGAAATAGGGGCTTTAATATCTCTGGAGTAATTAGAATACCTTCTGTTTTTCGCATTTAATTAGAAGTATAAAAAAAAAATTTAATGCGTAAATTCATTTGGATTTTTAAATTGATGTTAGTTAAGTCTGTCAAGCGTATCTGTTTTGAAAATGTTAAAATCTAATTTTTTGATAGCAGTACTGCTCTAATTAAAAATTATACTCAAGTAATGGTTCTTATCAAAACTTTTTGTTTATTTATATAATGTTTATCAAGAAATTTATGACTGCTGTATTCATGTGCGGCCTGGTGGCCAATTGGCTAACTCTCTGGCCTTTGGTATCACAGGCTTCAGGTTCGAATTCTGGCAATAGCATAGATGCTTGTCAGTATTAACTTAAAGTGTGCAAAAAATGACAGTAGAAGGACAAGCCAAGCCAAACCTTGGCCATCATGGGACTGTTGCGCCAATGAAAAAGGAGTGATATTGAAAAAGTGTATTTTCTTTTGTTCTTCTTCGGTACCAAGAGATTAAGATTCGAGTCCTGGTGGTGGCATGGGAGATTGTGGGTGGTTCGTAATCCACTTTAAACTGTAGGTCCCGGTCGAATTAGCCCAAAGTGTGCACGAATCGACCGTGGAGCGACAAACCTAACCAAAACCTTTATAAGTATATCAAATTTCTACTCTTTTTTATTTAAAAAAAAACATACTTAGAAATGTTTAACAAACCCTTTTCAAGCATTAACAGTTTGGCATTTTGTCACAGAAAGATAACATTTTACCAGTTAACCAAATATACATTTTTAAAATCACCCTATCAAAAAACAGAAAAAAAAAAAGAGAGGCAAACAATTTACAAATTCTGATTCGTTGGCTTGAGGCTAACAACGTAACGGAGCCACTATTCCATTCCATTTATTCCCTTTCATTAAATGCAGATAATTTGTTGCTCTCTCCTGGTTGAAAAGATTCTTTTTCTTGGAAGCAAATCCCCATCCCCGAGACAGATGCGGAGTCTCAGATTAATTTCGCTCTTCCACTTTTCCAATAATGGATTTATTAACAAGAGCCAAAACAATACCTCGCCCGATATCCTTATCATGTGTAATTAGAGGCTTAATTCCGCGAAAGGCTTTATTGGCCGGCGATGTCCTCCTGATTTATTATCCTGTGTGAATTCGCAGGAGTCGTTGAAATAAGCTTTAAAAATCATTCCAAGTCCGTGTGCTGATGACGACTTACACGTAATTTCCAAAATGCTTAAATGTTATGAAATAGGGGCATTAATATCTCTAGAGTAATTAGAATACCTCCTGTTTTTCTCATTTAATTAGAAGTATTAAAAAAAATATCACATGTAAATTCATTTGGTTTTAAATTGATCTCTCTCACGCATATCTGTACTAAAAATGTTGTTACAATTTAATTTTTGATAGCAGTACTTCTGTAATTAAAAAAAATAATCATGGAATCGTGTTATGAATTATTTTTATTTACATAATGTTTATCAAGAATTTATGACTTCGGTACTCATGTGCGGCCTGATGGCCAATTGGCTAGCCCCCTGGTCGTTGGTACCACCAGCTTCAGGTTCGAATCCGGCGGGGCGAGCGCCAGTGTGTGGTGCCTAGCAGTGCAAAAAATGACTGTAGAGCGAAAAACCAAATCAAACCTTTTCCCACCATGGAACTGTTGCGCCAATTAAAAAAGAAGTTATATTGAAGAAGTGTATTTTCTTTTTGTTCTCCATCGTTAAGGTTCGAATTCTGGCGTTGGCATGGATGTTTGTTGGTGGTTCGGAATCCACTTTAAACTATAGGTGCCGGTCCGTTTAGCCCTCGTGTGCATAACATGAGAGTAGAGCGATAAACGAAACTAAATCTATATTCTTTATTTAAAAACATACTTAAAAAATGTTTAATAAACCAATTTCCTTTGAAAATGACTTAATTCCTTTATAAGTACATCAAACTTCTACTCTTTAGCTTGCCATCTGGTCTTTGGTACCATAGGCTTCAGGTTCGAATTGCGCGTGGCATGACTGTTTGTTGGTGACTCGGAACCAACACATGAATCTGTAGGTCCCGGTCTAATTAGCCTAAACGGTGCACAAAATAACAATAGAGTAACAAACAAAATCTACTCCTTATACTTCAAAAACATATTTTGAAATGTTTAATAAATCATTTTCACACGTCAAAAATTTGGTGTCACAGAAAGATACCATTTTTACTAGTTAATCAAATTTAAATTTTTAAAAACATCTTATCACACTAACAGAAAAAAAAATGAGATAGGCAAGCAATTTACAAATTTTGATTCGTTGGCTTGAGGCTAAAAAGCGCAACGGCGCCACTATTACAGTCCATTTATTCCCTTTCATTAAATGCAGATTATTTGTTGCTTCTCTCCTGGCTGAAAAGATTCCTTTTTCTTGGAAGCAAATCCCATCCCCGAGACAGATGCGGAGTCTCAGATTAATTTATGCTCTTCCACTTTTCCAATAATGGATTTATTAACACGAGCCAAAACAATGCCTCGCCCGATATCCTTATCATGTGTAATTAGAGGCTTAATTCCGCGAAAGGCTTTATTGGCCGGCGATGCCTCCTGATTTATTACCTGTGGAATTCGCAGGAGTCGTTGAAATAAGCTTTTACAAAATCGTCCAAGTCCGTGTGCTGATGACGACTTACACGTAATTTCCAAAATACTTAAACGTCTAAATAGGGGCATTAATATCTCTGGAGTAATTAGAATAACTTCTGTTTTTCTCATTTATTTAAAAGTATTAAAAAAATAGCATGCAAATAAATTCATTTAGTTTTAAATTGATGTCTGTCACACATATCTGTTTTGAAAATGTTAAAATCTAATTTTTGATAGCTATACTGCTCTAATTAAAAATTATAATAAAGGAATGATCTTATGAAAACTATTTTTTTTTAATTTACATAATACTTAACTAGAATTCATAGCTTCTGAATTCATGTTAATGGTATCAGAATAAACTGCAAAATATGCAAGATAAAAATTTAATTATAAGAAATATTCACCGTAAGTTTGTGACCGTGGTGCAACAGTTTTCGGGTTGGAATCCCAGTGGTGCCATGAATGCTTATAGTGGTTCGGAATCCACATTAATTTATAGGTCCTGGTCTAATATGACTGCTGATGCAATACCACATCACGTCACTGTGACTAGCACTGAGTTGCCCTTTTTACAGTTTGGGAATGATGTGGGTGAAAAGTTTGATTGGGCTCTGTGACGCTCTACAGTCATATGAGACAGGGACCTACGGCTTAAAGTGGATTCCAAACCACTACAATCATCCACGTTTCCGCCGGGATTTGAACCCGAAACCTTTACTTCCAAGCACCGCGCTAACCACTCGGCCATTTAAATGTCCGAGATACAGATAAAATTGACTAATTTTTGTTAAAAATTTTAATAGAAGGTAAATACTTCATAAGTTTAATGCAAAATATGATGTAACTACGATATACATTCAACATTTAAACAAAAATGTAATTGATAATGTTTACAGTTTATAGTTCACCAAGGCAATTCTGAATATAATTTTATTCATCGTAGGTATGTAAAAAAAAAAAAAAAAAGCTAAAATAAAATATTTTTTAATTTGTGCGAAAATTATTATTAACATAATTTTGAAATAAATTTTCCACCTCTCACTATATTTTTTCATTTATGTTTATTTAATAACATATAATTTACTCTGCAGTTATTTAAAAATAAAATTATTAATTTAATTATTTTTAACTTATTTTGCATACATAAATAAATTTTATTTTTTTTGTTTCGATTATCTTATTTATTATACAACAAAACTTAACCGCCTATACATTTCAAGAGTTTATATTTTTTTTTGACGAATTATTATTTTTTATTATTTTGAAACTTTTATTAGTAATTAATTTATTAGTAATTAGTAATAATTTATGAAAGTTTGAATCGCTTTTGTGACAAACAAAACAAAAATTTCTAAAACTAATCGATTTCATTAAAAATCATGAAGGATATACAATTCTTTACCATTCCTTTAAGATATGCAATACAAATGTTTTATTCGGCAATACCCTTCAGTATATATAGTATACAATTAGATACTATATTTATTCTCCGTATGAATTATCCTGATATCGTTATAATGTATATTTATATACATTGTCTAAATATATGAACTAATAACTGAATTTAATTCGGTATTACAAATCATGTTTGATATTGATATAATATGTATGAAAATTTAATATGCAAGCTTAATCAATCTACCATTCTCATACATCCAGCAGTCGTAGAGAATAGTTTGAATAATATATGCATACAGAATAATGATAGTATTCAAATGCATTAGTACTTTAGTAACTCATCATGATTTGGTTTGGGAATATAAAGTTGAAATGAATTCAACAATTAATTTACAGATCATTACAAGATTAATTCTATTGTGATATTTACATTCCAGTTCAAAGAATTTTAGCCTAGTCTAAGAGCATTTTCGATTGAGTTGTTTTAGATTATTATAAAGTATTCTCTTCTGAGAAATTGTTAGGGTTAATCACAGTTTAGTGACTGGCGCTCGGTGCCACAAGTTTCGGGTTCGAGTCCCAGAGGTGCCATGAATGTTTGTAGTGGTTTGCAATCCACTTTAAACAGTAGGTCGCGATCTAATGTAAGTGTAGAGTTTTAGGCGTAGGGGTAGTTCTACCCTGTAAAAAGAAAATATTTCCTGTTTCAAAATTTGCCAGTAGGCAGACGGCATTGGACTATCAAAAGGCTGTTGCGCCAATTAAGTAGAAGAAGAAGAATCGCAGTTTACGAAATGAAAATAAGTAAAAAACCGGGAAATCATTTTCTGAAAATTTAATGAAGCTTTTAATATATATAATTTTCAAATGTTTTGGGATTCCAAATAAAAAGGGTTTTTTTTTTACACGAAATCTCTCATTAATATGAAATTATGTGTTCTAATATGCACTACTATACCACATAACATCACTGTGCCTAGAGTTGAGTTGCTTCTATACAGTTTGGGAATGATGTGGGTGAGAAGTCTGACTAGGCTCCGTGGCACTGTCACAGTCATATGAGACCGGGACCTACGGTTTAAAGTGGATTCCAAAACACTATAATCATCCATGTCATCGCCAGAACTCGAACTGTGTCACAGAGCGCCAGTGCGCTAGATACTCTGTCATTCAAGCCCCGTTCTAATATACGCACATCAAGAAGTAATTAACTGCTTTTATGAATAATTATTTTACAAATACTTGCAATTTGGCATGCAGATGATAAAATATTGGTGACCAATGATGAATAGCTGAAAATCCACAGGATCGAAACTCAGCATCTGAGAGTGTGTAAAAAGATAATATTCTAATTCTAAGGCTTGATTCCAGTTTGAATTAGTTTCCTTCTAATCACATATGCGAATACAAATACACGCACAGTATGAACATGAGAACATTTGAGAGAAGATACGCTGTTTAGGTAAAGGAAAATGGTAGTCAAATCAAATGATAACATGCTAGCTCTGTATTTGCATCGGAGTGATATTTGACGATGTTAACCCATGGTAAAGTGGTGGCAAGAAGGTGGCATTCAACCTAGAGAAAAACAGAATAAGATGATATATTTATCGTTAGAGCGGAAAGCTAAAGCCTTTCAAAGCTCTTTATTCGCCATCCTCAGAGATCAGAAGTGTAACCGGGACACCAGTAACCAAAACAATTTATAAGTGACTCAAAAGACGATTTCTGAGCTCTCAACATCCATTGTACCAACTATCCTACACCGTCAAGTGCTAGTTTTGTACGACCTGGATTCCCATTGACAGGAATAGAAATTTTTAGCCATGAGTTCTAAATTCAAATTGGTATAGTTCCGACCGTCGTTCGTGTGGAAAATTACAAATGCCAAATTCAAAAATTACAGTATCTTAGAGATGAAATATCAATTTTGAAATGATAGTAATTGCAATAAAAAGAATTTGAATTTGAATTTTTAATAATTAAAATTTTTATGATTTTAAAAGAAGACCTAAATGTAAAAATTTCCATATTGATTACTATATTTCTTTCCTTTCAAATCGGCTTACATCTGAATAGCACACCTAATAAGTAATCTATTTATCCCTTTTCCTATGTATCCATAATCGAACTATAGAATACTAACAAAATGTGGTTACGCCTCCCAGTCTGATTAAATGGAATTATGGTCTCAAGCATTATTTCATTTGATAACGGAATTTCTTTGGTTGTCATCGATGATACCCTTACAACCTGGTGATACATCGACAATACTCTTCGTCCTGTTGTACCTCCTTTCATTTAATATCCTCCTTTGATGAGAAATTATTGTTAATTTTCATGTTCATTCGCATTTCGGACTCAGCTATCATGAGCATTTTTCTCTTCAGTTTGTTTTTTTCTTTCTAATGCAGCTGGACAGCTTTCTAATGCGCTTAGACAGTTTGGTCTTGGATGCCTTAAGTCAACGCTGCACAGACGTACTCACTTTGCATTACCCAGGCGGCGCGTGTAACTTGAAGATAAGCCACGGACGTGGAGTAACAATGCCCCGCAACGCTCTACGGTCCTATTAGGACCGGGACCTACGGCTTAAAGTGAATTCCGAACCACTACAAATACCCATGGGCAAAGCAGGGATTTGAACCCGGTACATGTGGTACCGAACGCCAGAGCGCTAGCCATTCGGCCATCAGGCCCCTTATTGTCAGATTGTTAGAGCACATTATCACATTGTTAGCTGATTAAGAAGAAGAAGTTTAATGAACTGATGTAACATGTTATTAAAACACGGTTTTTAAAATCTATTTGTTTGTAAGGCAAATATTTCTCAAATATTTTAGAAAAATTCCGTTCATTCAATATAAAATTATATCCCCATCGGTTGAAATGTTCCTAAAACTTTGTGTAAGGAATGGAATGCATGTATCTGAGCTAATATTTTTTTATATAAAGTAGGTTGATATATTTAATCTAAACCAAAACATCTGGCAGTTCCATTAAATGCATATATTTTCATCATTCTTACTGCAGACATTGCTATACATAATGTAATATAAATTTTTATTACCCGACGGCACGCTGTTTATGCCAGTATAGTAATAACATTTTTTAAGCATAATGCTCCAGCTGCCCCATTTCTGCAATTTCAAATACTTATTCGGTGTCTGTAAATCCTTACCACTTTGCAATAAATAGCATTATCTTTGAATGTTACATTAACTTATGAAAAATAATTTTTTTCCTTACTTTGGCTTAGAGAAACTGAATTTCAGTCAATAATCTTTTTCATGAATGTAGAGTGTCGATAGATATATTTTTTTTTTCAATGATTTGGAATACTGTTTTCAAAGCTACATAGAATTGAAATATTCTGGTGATTAAAGTGTCTGTTTCTGAACCAAGACAGCTGAATTCAAAACTAACCAAGCACCATTGAAAATTTCCGTGATTTTTTTCTGGTAAATTTTATACAGGGAAGTCTGTCTTTAGGTTTTAAAAGAGAGGTTGCGATTTTATTAGATAGTACCTTTGGAGTTTCGGTTCCAAATTCAGCAAAACCATGTGAATACTGCCCGTGAATACTTTTACTCATAGAAGTAACTCTAGTGATATTAAGCAGTAAAAGTTAGGGCCGATGGTGTTATGATTTAGTGTTGTTCATGGGTAGGAATTAAATTATTTCTCAAAATAATGACGCGATGTTTAGCTGTCATATTTATTTAAATTTACTAAGACAGCAGTGCACAATTGCAACATATAACCCACAAAAACAATTATATGACAATTATTTAGCTAATCATCTTAAAAGTAGTTCGTTTAAACCAGTTCGTTCTTTGCACACTCCGTACTGCCTGGAACACTTCATTCGACTCTGTACACTCCCTTTTGTCTTACTCCCTCTCCCATTATCGGTTCCAAAGACTAAAGGGCTAAAACAAGCGTGCAAAGTCAAAATCTAACGTAAGAGTCAACCGGTCCTTGAAAAGAGAATTCTATTAACTTTGAGTTCAAGTACTCTTATAGTGGGAATGCATGGTGGATCCTTACTTTTTTTTTTCCTACATCAAACTTATGCTATAAGAACACTAACAGCCCAATAAAATTTTAGCCTAGGTGTAAAGTTGTCATAATTAAAAGTCATAAAATCAAATGCAGTGCATGCTGTCAAATGTAAAAACTCCATGGTTTTAGCCGTCGAGCACAGAGGAAGACATCATGAGTAGCTACACCAATGCTGTAAGTGTTTATTAAGAAAATCATACCCTGTCGACAGTCGGAAATTTGTTGTAAAAACTGCATGGTGCAAGTGGTGGATCCTTATTAAAGTGGTCAACCCTCTTATCTAATTTATGGATCAAACAGAGAAGCCTATAAAGAAAGACATTACATTGATATTCGTCACATTTTAACATTTATTTTACCTATTTATTTTTTAACCTAAACATAAATACGTGGAATTTCAATTGAAAATATTTTAATTAACATACACTTACAGCTGATATTTTTCTTTTTAAATGCATGGTGCCTATTGTTGATTCAACCATAATATTATGGGGGTAGTGTTACTCGCGTCCGCACCATATCTTCAAGGTACACGTGCCTCCTGGATAGTGCTAAATGAGTAAAAGCGGTGAAACACTTGCTTATGGCGTAAAGATTAACTATTTATGTACTCCCTTAGAACAACAACATGCTGGATCCTTACTAAAGTGATCAAAAAAACTTTCATGGATCAAACGGAGGAGCCTATAAAGAAAAACATTACATTGATATTCGTCAAATTTGTAGATTTATTTTATCTTTTTATATTTTAACCTAAACATAACGACATGGAATTTCAATTGAAAATATTTTAATTACAAGTTAAAAATTTTCTTTTTAAGTGCATAATCGAAATGCATGGGGCCTATTGTTGCTTAAACAACAACTCGTATATCCATCAAGACTATAAATTGTAAGACCAATAGGGGAAAGAAAAAAAAAAAAGAAATCGGTTCACAAATTCCACACACATTGTGCTTTCGACACCGTTCCGTTTCGTTCTCTGGCTTTTAAATTTCTTCCTTCCTAATGATGTCGACAGCAGGAATGGATGAAATGTTAACATCGCAAACGAGACAACTTTGACTTATAGGAAAAAGCAGAGCGAAGAGAGAGAAGGAAAAAACCTAAACATTTAGAAAGTCCCGGCAGTGCCATGGATGTTTGTAGTGGTTGGAAATCCACAATAAACCGTAGGTCCCTGTCTAATATGATCGTAAAGCGTTGTGGGTTAGCGTTACTCGCGTCCGATCTTATCTTCAAACTACACGTGCCCCCTGGGTAGTGCTAAATGAGTAACAGTGGTACAGCACTTGCTTATGACATAAAGATTAATTTTTGTTTATGGCATAAAGATTAATGCTTGCTTATGGCATAAAGAATAATTTTTGCTTATGTCATACAGATTAATGCTTGCTTATGGCATAAGATTAAGATATTGCCTACTTGCATTAGAACAACAACAACAACATGGTGGATCCTTACTAAAGTGATCCACCAACTTATCAAATTCGTGAATCAATCAGAGAATCTTATAAAGAAAGACATTTAGAGATTTATTTTATTATATATGGAGATTTATTTTCATATGGAGATTTATTTTAGTTATTTATTTTTTAACCTAAACATAACTACTTAGAATTCAATTGAAAATATTTTAATTAGTGTAAATTCACAGCTGATAATTTTCTTTTAAATGCATGGGGCCTATTGTTGCTTAAACAACAACTCGTATATCCATCAAGACTATAAATTGTGAGACCAATAGAGGGAAAGAAAAAAAAAAGAAAGAAATCGGTTCACAAATTCCACACACATTGTGCTTTCGACACCGTTCCGTTTCGTTCTCTGGCTTTTAAATTTCTTTCTGGCTAAACGTTCCTTCCTAATGATGTCGACAGCATGAATGGGTGAAATGTTAACTTCGCAAACGAGACAACTTTGACTTATAGGAAAAGCAGAGCGAGAAGAGAGAGAAAAAAAACCTAAACACACAGAGAGAAAAGTATTAACGCTTCAGGCGTAATTTACGACTTAACTGCGCGTGAACTATTAGTAGACACAGGGAAGTGATTTATGAAAGGCAGTTCTCCCCTTAACTACCAGCTTTGCTGACGGTTATTAGTTGGTTCCTACAGTTATTCGCCTTCTAACGATCGGGTTCCAACGCCCGCATACGGGCTTTCATGCGAGCAGAATGGGGTTTTTGCTTCCCCGACTTATAAATGGGAGATTATAGAGGAAGTTTCCTGAAAATACGATTAATAAGAGTAAATGTTGTGTCACGTGACCCCTTCCGGATGGGGGTTGTAATTGGCTTCCTTAAAAACAAACACTTCTTCTTCTTCTTCTACTTCATCTTCAAGAAAAGTGATTTTTAGGAACAACCTCTTCATCAAATGGAAATTAGTTTGTATTTATGTAAATAATTTTTTAAAAAATTAAATGTTTAGAACTTCGATAATAGATTTTTAGGGAAAGTCTCTTCATCAAATGGAACTTAGTTTGTATTTATGTAAATAATTTTTCAAAAAAATTAAATGTTTACTAGAACTTCGATAATAGATTTTTTTTTTAACAAAAAGAAAGAGTAAACATCTAAATTCTCTAAGACTCTAATAAATAACAGAATAAATTTAAAGATGACTTGGAAAAATTATTAAAAGCTACGATTAAATTAATTTTTTTTTTTAATAGAAAGAAGTATTATTATAAAATCATTTTTATAAAATCGTTTTTTTTTTATTTATCACTTAAATTAAGCAAAATTAAAAATTTCGACAAATATTAGTGAAAATAAATTGCACAAGTTTCAAATAACTAAGACTCTAATAAATAACAGAATAAATATAAGATGACTTGAAAAATTATGAAAAGCGATGATTAAATTAATTTTTTTAGAATTATTAGAAAGAAGAATCTTTATAAAAATCTTTTTATTTATCACTTAAATTAAGAAAAATTAAAAATTTAGACAAATATTAGTGAAAATAAATTGCACAAGTTTCAAATATATAATTTTCTGTTTTTATATCACTCCTAAAAGGAAATAAATGCAAATGGGTCATATTTTTCTTAGGAAATATGAATATTAAGGCACTTAAATGTATTAATTAAGCAAAGAAAATTATTATTCAGAGAAAATTTGATTTTCTTTAAAATTACATAATGGTTGAAAAAATTTGAAATGCATAGTTATTTTTAAAAAATGCCATCCTGATATATATATATATATATATATATATATATATCTTTTATTATTGCATGATTATTTTTGATTAAAGATTCTAAAAAGAATAGGATTAATTTAATTTTTTAAAATATTTTATGTTAGTAAATTTAAGTACAAAGAAAATCAATTCATAATAAATAAAAAAATTGACTTGTAAAATTAGTAATTAAAAATTTAACTTTGATTTTCTACATTGACATTCAGACGAAATATACGTAATTGTCTGTGGACTTGTTATTTTCAGAAAGTGTAATTTAACTTAAATAGAAATCACCACAATTAAATAGAAAAATCCACACTCATTACAAATTTAATGATTACAAAATTAAATTACAGAATTTAATGCTGTCGAAATTTTTTTTAAAGAAATTTTACTTCACATTCATTTTCATTTCATTTTTTCAGTGGAAAGTTTTATGAAAGAACCAAAATTATTTAAAGGTAGCATTGATAACAAATTAAAACAAAAATTAAAACAAGTTTTTAATTTCAGATGTTTTTTCTATCATTTATTATGTCGTGATGACATACTCTCCATTATTAAATTTATTATTTAAATTAAATTTTTATTTTGTTACACCAGATTTTTACAGCAGAATTCTAGAATTGTATGAATATGTATGAATTGTATAATTTTATAAATGTATTTTAATTTGTAATTTATTGTATTTTAAAAAAGTTAAATAAAATTGCCAATAAATAGTTTCCACTAGGAAGAGTAATAAAAAATTGTTTGAACACGTCAGTCTGGGTGGCGTAAATCAACAGCTCCACCCTGTGGGGTCTTTATAGACCAATTATCTAATTAGCGTTCATCTCTCCAATATTCCTCTTTGTGGATGAAATTATATGTCACTTTAAAAGTAATAAAAGTCAGGACTGGCAGCCCTAAAAAGAATTTTTACAGCAGTTGTTGTTTGCAGGGACTTGAATTTCGACGGGGAGTCAGGAACCTACCTATGACGAATGCAAAGATTTTTCCCTGAAACATATGACTGTTTTGGGAAGACCACTTAGGTATAAGATCTGGTAAATTAAGTGAATTAAAACAGGGTGTAAAGAACTTGGAAGTGGACAAACAGTGACAGAGGCAGAAGTGATGGGCAGCTGAGAAGTGAATGATAAAAAAGAAGAAGTGAGGAGAAAAAAAATAGGATGATCTAAGGAGTGTGGTAAGTGGACGAGAGTCACAGTAGAGGATGAAGAGAAAAAAGATATGGAACCAGAAGAAGAGAGGAGAGATAGGAGAAGTGAAGAGGAGAGATAGATGATCCGAAATTCAGTGAGGTGTGTGAAGGGGCCGAGTTTCGGGTTCAAAATCAGGCAGTGGCATGGATGTTTGTAGTGGTTCGAAATACACTTTAAGCCTTAGGTCCCAGTCTCATATGACTGTAGAACGTCACAGAGCCCATTCAGACTTCCCACCCACATCATTCCCAAACTGTAAAGGGGCAGATCAGATCAAGGCTTAGTGATGTGATGTGGTGTGGTGTAGTAATATTGAAGTGTGTGAAGAAGTGATCAAATGAGCGAAATGTGACGATCTAGAAAAGCTGGAGAAGTGAACAGAATTCAGAGAGTCAGGAGAAAAATATTTTGCAGGACATGACCTTCTAGCTTAATCAAATGAACGAAAAAAAATTAAAAGTGCATCCTTTAAATGATAAATAGAATAAATTTGTGAACTTAAACCACTAGTAATAACAACATAATGAGAATTGGAGAATACACTCAGTCAAATTTTGTGTTTATTAATCCTGTTTATAATATCCATTTTAACATTTTAATGTATATTTAATGTATATATAAATACATTAAATTATAGATATTATTTGCATGATACCTATTCAGCAAGTATTATTTGACCTTTCTGATATATCAGTTTCATGCTGAGAGGTCCTCCTAACTTCTTAATGGTAATATTATGTTGCAATGCAATTTTTGCTTGTATAACCTAGATTTTATTGTGCAAAAATATTTTTATTTCAATTTATGTTGTGAGCTTTATTTTAGAATGTGTAGTAATTTCTGATCTCACAAGATTCTCAAGTTTCAACGAATCTGTCAAGTTATATATGTAATGTTGTGGAGTTTAATTGATATGGGAGTTTATTAGTTATTGCGAAACACAACGCACACTTTATAATTAAGATAAATTTAGGTGGGACTAGATGGGGTTATCGCGAAGTGGATTATTGCGGAATCATATTGGCAAATGTTGTATTAAATTAAAAAGCTTATTGATTGATATTAATTTAATTACATAATGAAGATTTTGGATGTTAGTGAAGGAATTAATTTGGATAATTTAGTTAACTTTATTTTAATCCACGATAGCGCCACTATTATTCTATAACATTAGCTTTTAGATTTTCCAAGAAACTTAATATATTCAGGGAATTCAAATTGTAAACATTTATTAACAACAAAATGGTAGTTTTTCTATTATAATAGCATACTTTAAAATATTATTCTTTTAACAAAATGTAAATAATTTTTTCTTAAAAAACTTTTTAGTTTATTTTACCGTTATTGTATCATATCTTACTTTCCTATATATTTTATTATATGATCTCAGTTGTAAGGTGCTTTTGCTTATCACACCAAAATTTCAACAAATTACGTTCAAAAAAATTTTTTATATCAATGAAAAAGTCAATTTCGAAAATATGAGCTCAAAATCTACTTACTAAAGCTAATTTAAATCGGTGGAAAGATTAAAAAATAAATTATATTGGGTAGAATGAAAAACATAAATTAATAGTTTCATTTAAACATCTGAACTGATATAAGATCCAACTATTTTTAAGTCACACAATGATTATTATTCAAAATTTATTATTTACTGCATGTTGTTTGCCTTATATGCCGACATATCAAAACTATATTATTTGATTTTTATTCATTTATAATATTTTTGGTAGTGGCCAACATATAAAGGATGCAAAAAAAAAAAAAAAAATTGTCAAAAATGATCGATCAATTAAAAAAATTAATTTTCTTGATTAAATATGGTTTGATCCTATATTGAATAATACAGTTAATTATATCAGTTTTATCAAAATCCAGAAAATGAACTTTTGCGAACTGAGAATAAGTCACAGCAACATTATATATTAGATAATGAGTAAATGAGTAATGTGATGTTCAGCTTCCGGCGTGATGGGAGTTTTTTTAGGATTTTCTCCCATACGATTAACAAATGCATGGTAGTTTCCTCTAAAATTCTATCGGGAGGCACAAACACCCTTCTTCAGCAAGCCGGAGCCAAGTCAGACTGTTCCATCACAACAGAAGCTGCCCCTTTCCTTCAGTCCATGAGTAGATACTCATGGGATGTCCTTCCCTACACTACAAGACGCTGAGGATTAGACACAACAACATTATATATTAAATAATGAGTAAATTTTCAAAATTAATAAGTCTGATTTTTAGTTAAACCTTCTTCTGTCCTTTTTAGGATTCGAATTTTCTCAGAATGAAGACGATTCTATTCAATCCCTTCCATCATTTCATTCCTGCGAAAGATTTGCCCGAAACACGCCGAGAATTTCCCTCGGCCGAAAATTCAATCCCATCCCCGTATTATAATGAGACGAAACCGCATTAACACCATGACTTATGCTTAATGAGGGACTGAACATGCAAGGAAATGAACCCGATTGCCCATTCAGATCGCCCACCCCCAACCCCTGGAATGGGAAAATTCCCGGCCGAGGAGTTTCCAAGAAGCAGCAGCAGTGATAGAGCAAGGAACGCCATCACCATTTGTATGGTGATGGGAATTGCGTTCATCTCACAAATACTCATCTGAATAATGGTGGCGTCGAATCCTTCCTTTCATGCCAGGGAGGATGCTGGGAACGCCGATTACCAAAACACAAGAAGAGCGATCCCCGGGACATGAAAATGGACGGTTATGTTAGCTAAGATTTTTAGAACCATTATAGGGTGTGTTTATTTATTTTTTTTTTTGTGAGTTTTGCTTCCACCCTCGCTCTGCCAGTAGATGCGGTTTTATTTTTTGCTTCCATTCCATCGTGTGAGCATTAACTGGTGTTTGATTCTTCTCAACATGAGGCACCAGGGCTTGGCAGTCTTTCAATTTTTGGCGGGGAGTGATTTATTTTATTTTTTATTCATTTTGTTATTATTTATTTACTTTGAAAAAAAAAAAAAAAAATTTATGTGTGTATGTGTTCAGATTGTGTGAAGTTTTATTCTGGTAGCCATTTTGTTGAAATAAACGGTTCAATTGCTACTTTAAGAAATAAAATTGCATTTAGTTCATAACCTTCGTTCAGTACATTGAGATTTGATTTGTATTTTCTTATAAAAATGCAATGATAGCTATAAAAGTTCATTGATTTGAATCGATTTATTGATTGATTTATTAATCGAATCGATTCGATTGTTTTAAGATCACTAATTTTTTATTTATACATTTAATATCGTACTAGTAAGTAAAAGTTAAGGCTGAATATGCGTGTGGTCGTGGTTCAGTGTTGTTCATGGATAGTATATTACATATTAAATTACTTTTCGAATTAAAACGCTTACTAAGCTGCCATATTTATTAAAATTAAAAAGACAGCACCGCCCAACTGCAGCACATAACACACAATACACAAATATATAGCAAATATTCACAAAATCATCTTAAAAATAGTAGAGGGCAGGAAAATATGCAAAACTAATCTCTAAGAGAGACCTCAGTCGCAGGACGATAATAAATCCTTTGATCCGTAAGCAAAAACCGACTCTATCTGAAGTGGAGATATTTTTTTTTTTTACCTTAGAGTTCGCAAATATTCTCGCACACTTTGAGTTTTCTACTAATACTAAAGCAAACCCGTTTCGAGAGTTTTCATGAAGGCTTGCGTCTCTGACATTCAAATATGGACAGAGTTTAAAACGTTTGTACTCGCTGAAGACTATTCTGCCACCAGTTTAAAATGAAAAGGAAAAACAACTCATTTTTCTAAAAATTTTAACGTTAGTTTCTATTACTTAACAGAAAATTTTTTAATTAAAAGAACAAATGTAGGACATAGTCAGTAATGAAATTTATTTTTTTTTTTAAGAATAGGATTTATAAATATTATACAAAAATAGCAATGCTTTTTAAAATTTGTAAAGCAATCTTTTTAATATTTTAACGGTTATAAAAAAATTATTTCATTTAATAAAACCCTCTGGTTCCGCATTAAAATTATATGAAAAAAAAATTAATATTTACGCCGAGCAAAGCATTTCTCATTTCATTAATCTTTTTTTTTGGGGGAATAACTCGTTTGAGGTTTAATTTTAATAAAAATTGAGATGCGAATTTATGATAGCTTTGCCCTATAATTCGTGGAACTAAAAGTCAGTTTTAAATGCGTGATTTTGTAAGCTATAGTAAACCCTTGTAATCTTTAAAAACTTGTAGCTTGCAAACTTTTGTGAACCCTTGCCAAACACAAGGGTTATTTCATTAATGCATTTCAAGCACAGATAAATCGCATTCTGAAAAGTTTATTTACTATGGAAAAAATCTATTAAAATTTTTTCTAGTTAAGGAAATGATTATTACATTATATTTACTATAACAGAACAGACAAAAATTTAAAAAAATGTTAGGTGAAAGTATTTTTTACTGCTTAACATGATATAATTATGATTTTCAAAGTTCATGATATTTGCTTGGAAAAATATTTGCCCAACACAAAAAGTAGGCCTGATGGTCGAGTGGTTACCGCTATGACGCTCGGTACCACATATTTCGTGTTCGAATTCTGGCGATGCTATGGATGTTTGTAGTGGCTCGGAATCCACTTTAAATCGTAAGTCCCGGTCTAATATGATCGTAGTACATTGTGAGGGTAGTGTTGCTCGTTTCCGTGGTATATCTTTAAGCTAAATGGGCCGCCTGGGTAGGGCTAAATGAGTTACAGCGGTGCAGCTCTTGCTTATGGCATAAAGATAACTGTCTCTGTATTGCCAGCTGCATTAGAAAAAAAATCGTTAAAAGTTTCGTGGTAAGGAGCGCAGCGTTATTTGTAGCATCTCATAACGAGTCCAGTTCTATCATTTGGATATACAATGTATACTTTACAATGTTTATTTGGATCAATATACATTGCAAAATTAGAAAGCCCCAGAGACTTTTAACAATTAGTTTTAACTCCTTCTCAGCTAAAAGTTATCTTGCTGTTTCATTGTCGTCTGGTATAATGTCCTTCTCGATTAATTAATAGATTATTTCTTGTTCCTCCTTGGCTTCATTTGCAATTTAAAAAATCTTTTAAATCTGGTGAAAATCTTTTAAAATTCTAGCAATTCGACCGATACTATATAACCTACCATGTAAAAATGAAATTTTAGCATAGAACAAATTAAGATAATTATATGGAAAATAGTGTCCTGCAAGGGTTTGCTTTATATTAACAAAGAATGCAATATATTCTGTTGATGGCATTGTCTTGTCGAAAAAGTAGTGGGAAAAGAAAGTTAACACAGTGGGGTATGTAATATTATCGGTGTACAATCATATTGTAAGGGTATCATGTCATAGTATCATAGAAGGGGCAAATTTAGGATTGTCATAGTATCATAGAAGGGGCAAATTTAGGATTGCCATAGTATCGTAGAAGGGGCTATTTTACATCAAATAATAAAGTATTACCTCAGACCACAATTTATAGGCACAGTACTGTGAATCATCTGTCAATGGTTTTTCCAATCATTGGTGTCTTCGTTACACGTCTGAATGATAATAATGAAGAATCAGTTCTTGTGTGAGCAGTTCTGATAATTGCTATATCCTCATGCTCTGTCAATCGCTGATTTCTTGACGATGTGCTCTTTTACGGTTCACCCATCACTGCGAACATTTCGAATCTCTTTAAAGATCCTTTAAAGTGATCAACTCGCTTTTTTTTTTACTTAATTACAAGTCTCTTCACAAATGTGGATAGATGTTAATACTATAAGAAAACATATATGCTTGATACTGGTACGGTCAAAGTAAACAGTATTCTAATGTCTGTTTTGCACACCATCCAGATGTTCATTTGTAATGCTTTGAGCTTAATACAATTGAAGAAAAGGGTGAAGGAACAGTTAAATCATAAAAGTTTTTATTTATAGTAAGCTAGTGGTTTCCTTGCCTCTAAGAATTACATGAAATTTAGTTGTTGTCCTTTTTTCCTTTTCTTTTGTCTTAGACTGTAGGTCTTAATTACACGATCGACATTAAATATCATGTTTGATACAAGAATCGTCAATAATTTAGATCTAAAATTTCATGAATAAAAAGATATTTCATTATTAGAAAGCCTGTAAAATTGCATTTACAACTAGAAATAAAAATTGCATCCAGAAATAAAAAAACATATTTAAAAAAAACATAATTGACAGAAATTGAGTATGCAGAAGCATAGTAAATAAGCTCATGGCTTCTGATTTATCGACGAGTTAACTTAGAAGCTTGGTAGAAATACCTTCTTACGTTAGTCTGTGGAGGTGGCATGAATGTTTATTAGTGATTCGAAATCCATTTAATTCGGAATCCATTATTTTTAAACTGTAGGTTCCATTCTGTTTAGCTCTCGTATGCACAAGATGACCGTAGAGCGACAAACCAAACCAAACCTACGTTAGTCTGTAGATAAACACGACAAAGGAAGATGAGAACTGTGCAAAACTTCACGATATCATTACAGATGATGTTTTTTTTCAGACTGTTGGGATCACTGAAACCGATAATTAATTTTGATTCACAAATCAGTGGTCCCATTGAAAATCCTATGGATTAGTTCCAAAAATAGACAACAAACTTCTCGAATTCATGTTTCCATATCGGGGAGAAATATAATTTCCCAAACGGAAACTTTTGAACTAAGAAAATAGCCTTTATAAACATCTGTTAGCATTATTATAACAGATAATGAAGTCTGATCAAGTACCTTTAAATAGGCAGAGAAATAGTTCTGCATGAATAAATTATTTTTCTGTTATTTGATTTCAAGTAGTTTGAAAAATAAACTGTAGGAAAAAAAGAAACTTCGATGGCAAAAGATGTCTTTTAGGTTAATGCATGTCAGATTGAGCAAATGCAATTTTGAACACAAATCATTCATACATCAAATAAATATTATTATGACTACACACACACAAAAAAAAAAATGAAAAGTTATTTTTCCAATACGCGCATGCATAATTTCTATCAAAATGGGAGACAACTTCAAACCACTGACACAAAATAGATTTTGAAACATCCAGTTCGAAGACAGAAAGAGACCTCCCAAAATATCGGGGCAGATGAAGAATGGTAGTTCAAAAAAAAAAAAAAGAGGGGGAGAGAGAGAAAGAAAAAGATTTGACATCCGTAAGAAAGAGCAAAAACTTCCATGTTTCAATTCTTCCGATGCAATGTTTTACACACACGACTTCTCCCCTCAACCCCTTGCTCATACCCAAAGCAATACTTGCTATTCCATGGACATTCCTTTTCAATTGCAACATTTTTGGAATAAATCTTTAGGCTGTTCGAAGCCACGGATGAGATGCATCTGCAAGACACACACACACACACAAACGTTCAACGAAGTTACAGAGTCTACTGTCTCAATTTGCATAAGAAGGTCTTCTTTTCCTGACTGACATTTTCTTTCCCTCGGTCCTGTTTGTTCTTCCCAACATGGCCTCTTTTCTTTCTCGCTCTATCTCTTCTTTTCTTTTTTTTTTTTTTTTCTTTCGACTTTCTTCTTTCTTTCTTTTTTTTCTTAGTGGATTTTATGGTTGCCCGAACCCGACTTTTCTTGCTGGGTTCGGGAACTTTGCTGAAAGAGTGAATTTCAAAGAAGTCCCCTTGCAAGAAGAAGGGATTCTTCTACTACTGCACTGCAAAGGCGTGTGCTACAGGGTCGATGGAATATTGAAAAGAGGTGAAATTAGAGCCTTCTGTGCTAGGGGTGGATCGGCGTGAAAAAAGGAAAGACTGGGATTGTGTCCTCTCAGCAGGTAAGCTGTTCGCTTGGCTTAATTCAGAAAAAAAAATGTGGAAAGGAAGTCGCCGAGACTTGGTGTGGGTCGTCTTGCAGTCGTGATTTTTGTAGATTCTAACAATTGGGGTGCTTTTGTCTCAAAAGGAAGTGGGTTTTTCTAATTTGTTGAAAACAAAGCAGTTTCATTAGTGCATTTTATTCTACTGTACATTAGGAGAAAAAAAGTTTCCACAGCTATCTCTATATTTTTTTACTTACATTTCGCCCTTACTCACATTACTTTGCCCATTAATTAATAATTATTTCCATTTCTAAAAATATAAAATCTATAAATAATATATAGATAACATATAAATCAATTATATATCTATAAACAATTACATATCAATAATCAGTAACATATAAATTATGGTTTTCTATACGATAACGAAAAATATTAAATTTTTGTTTAATACAAATTTAATACATTCGAACAAATTTAACCCGAACTAATTTAATTAAAACCTACATAAACTTTATATCTTTCGTTTTTCTTTATAAACTCATTCAAAAATTTTTTTTTCATTTTTTAAAATTTTTTGCATGTTACGAGTTCGAACCGTTTCTCCAAGCACAAAGTTCTCCAACACAAATTCCGCCAAACTAACTTTATTCATGGAAGCCTTGACACCTCTGCACAGAGATTGTCTTTCTTCTTCTTCTTCTTCTTCTTTGTGTGGACCACCCGAAGGAAAATAATAGCAGTGGTAATAACTAAAATAACGAAGGATGGAAAAAGGAAGGAATTGTCAGAGGTTGACTTCTGGAGAGCTCTGCTAATGAAGGCAAGAAGCTGATAAGAATCGGGATGGAAGCACCTCCCGTTCGATGTTCTAATTAACTCCGCCACCTCCTTGAAAACTGGGCCTTTTCAATGGGACTTTTGGAGGAATATCTCAATGCAGGATGCTCCCTCTAAAGGAGGGGTGGGGGTGGAGGATCTGTCGATGCGGATCCAGAAGAGGATGGTTAAAAATTGGAACTTTTCTGGAAGATATTCGACGTTCTCGGAATTTGATTCGTATGTTTATAAAAAGAAGCAAGACTCTTGGAAATGGTGTTGGATGAATGAGTTAGTTGGTTCTATATTCATCAAAGAATTCCTCCATGGCATCAAATGAAATTCTTAAATAGTGTAGTATATCTATTAATTTACTATATGCTCTGTAAAGGACCGATATGTCATACATGGTAACATAATTTGCTACACATTTTTAGTTTAGATTAAAGTAATAAATAATCACATTTTATTAAAGTAATAATTCTATCTAATTATTATCTTTATTAAATTATTTTAACAATGGGATAATAATAAAAAATTTAATTTAATTTATTTAAATATACATATTTAGAGTTTTTGGATGAATGAGTTAGTTGCCTCTATATTCACCAAGAGTTCCTCCATGCCACCAAATGAAATTCTTAAATAGTGTAGTATATCTATTAATATACTATACTCTTTGTAAAAAAGAACCGATATGTCGATAGTAACATAATTTTGCTACACACTTTTAGATTAAAGTAATAAATAATCACATTTTATTAAAAGTAATAATTCTATCTAATTTATTATCTTTTATTAAAATTTTTACCTAATTTAAATTTTGATACATATTTCAAATACTCTGTTCAGACTATAAATTATTTTCATCATAAGAATTAATAACTGTAACTAACCTATTAGTAGAAATGCATCATAGACAAAGTAATAGAAAGGTGATAATGAATGGAATTTAATAAACACGTGTCTTGTTACAAGCCAAACAAAATTACATTATGAGCTTAGTGTTGTACATTTATTATCTTTACTATTTATTTCTGAAAATAAGCATGTAAGAGTTTTTACAATTATAATATTATTAGCATTATCTTTAGGCTTAATGTGATTAATCACGAACATAGTTTCATCAACCAAGACTCGAAATAATGCTAGTATTTCAGAATTTTAAATAATTGGAACTATACTAACTGAAAAATATCTAAATCCCTATTTTTAATGCTGTTTCACTCAAAACAGGGTTTTTTAGTAATGAATATGATCTTTGGCGTAATTTAATACCATAGAATGATATGCAAGAAGCAGAATTTGGCAGTATTTTTAAAGAAAGATAATACCGAATACATGCCGTAAAGATTTCTTCTATACGATATGTATTCGGGTCGTATAGAAAGAAAACCCAAAATATTCCAGCTAAGCACCAATTATTGATGGAATTTTCTATAATAATTTGCGCTGGATTACTCATTTTACAAAGTAGAAATTGAATACTCACCAAAACCAAAATCTATTTCACCCATATTTGCACTTAAATTAAATTAGCTTATCTTTAAATCAATCTTTAAGATATAAATCCTAGAATCGTGTCAAAATAAGATTTTGAATTGCTCTTGTCAAACTTGCGCACAGGAGGATCACTCCCGAGTTTCAGCCCCACCCCCAAATTCATAAGTGAAAAGTGTGTTCTAATTTAAGGCCACTTCCACTTAGGCCCAATCTTGTTGAGTTAAATATTTAGTATGTAAATAAATCAAATTTTCTTATCAGTGCCAATTTTATTACCGTTGATTTTCCTGGTTTAGTTTTATTAATTATCCATCGAAATGTTGTAATTAACACAAATGATGTAATCGATGAGCTGGCAAATGAGGAAAGGACGATATAATTTGTTTTATGTAATTTTTTTTAGAAAATAAATTTTTATTTTTGTGCAATACTTCTTAGTTTTTAATACTTTTTTTATGTATGTGAACCAAAGTGAAAAGTAAAAATTATATAAATGGAATTTTGATTTCAGATAACTTTTCTATTATTTATAATTTAGTATAACATATTGAGCTTTCATGAACGGTTACATTTGATTTTGTTGATATTGCCCCTCTCTTCAAAACAAAATCCTGGTGTGCACGAGAGTTTTTAATGAATAGCGTTCTCCCTTGCCTCACTTCGAAATTAATACAATTCGTCCTGCTCTAAAATGTCTTATATTTTGTCATTCCTCAGATACAATAGAATGAAATTCAAAAATTTTATTAATGACTGTCCTGATTTTGTTTCATTTTCTATAGATACAATTTTTTATAGCTTTCTGCTACTATTTATCCTGCTCACAAATTTCATTTTGTCTAAATTCCTCTAATACAATAGAACGAAAAATTCAACAATTTTGTTACTGACTATCCTTATTTGTTTCATTTTGTGGGAAGTATTCCCACTACCAATATCTTTTTATTCGTAAATCTTCTGGATTATGCCTTATATTTAAGAAATTGGTCTTATGTTACACTTACTTATATTGAACTTCTTGTTTCTTTAAAACCAGTTTAAAATAATAGATTGTTTGTCCTTAATTGATTAAATTTGGCTCGTGTACCACATATTAGCAGGCTATCTTCCTTCTATTACATTTACCACTGTAAGTAGACCAATTACAAAAATAGGAAAAAATATAATGCATATGTATAAATCTGTTACGAAACTGTTTTCTTTTATGAAACTACTTTTCCATATAATTGGATTTGTGCCTGGTTCACCCAAAGTCTTTGATTTTTTTCTTTTTTTGCCTCAGGAATCTCAATATGAAAACTTGATATGAAAATATACATTTCTCATCAATTCATGTATTGTGTTAATAAATATATTTTGTTTCACAGATATTATTGTTGTTGTTTTTGAGCTAAACTTTGTTTAATTTCTCTTTTTGTGCACAATTAAGACGTATGTTATTTTTTCAAATGGGATAAGCTGATCACGAAATATTTTTAAATCTAACAATTCAGTCCCAAATAAAAAAATTATTCTGTAATACATAAATTAAACATTAAGAACTTCACACAATAACTTTCATAAAATAATTAATTATTTATACTATAAAAAAAACCAATTTATAAACTTATTTTTAATAGTAAAATGAAAAAAATAATATTATGAATTTCTCTTTACAAAAATAGCATTCTATTTTGTAGTTATCGTAAAATGGATGATTTAGTTTAATGATATACACTCAAGAGCCAAAACATTATGACCACCCCTACATTTTCAATGAACTCGCCTGGATGACGTGGAAGGCAAGTGATCAGGTGGTAGTGATATTTAAATGCTGCTGGAGAGTCTGAAGAATCATTCTTTCACTTACTTCTGTGTGTGATGGAAAGCTGCGCATCTAAGCGACTTTGATAGAGGGCAGATTGTAAGGGCACGAAGGCTCGGAACAAAGTATATCCGAAATTGCACGACTCGTGGGTTGTTCGCGATCTACAGTTGTTAGTACTTATGCAAAAGTGGATGAATGACGGTGAAACCAGCAGTAGACAACATGGTGTTGGACGTCCACACGCTATCAAAAAGAAAAACGTCGTCGGAGACTGTCTCGCATGGTGAAGCAAAACCGGAGCCAGACAGTGGCTCAGGTGACAGCAATACAATGCAGGGCCAAGTAGAATAGTATCGGAGCACACTGTTCAGTGGACACTGTTGGATATGGGGCTGCAGCAAACGTCCCACTCGTGTGCCTTTGCTGACCAAGTGTCATCGTCAACTGCGCCTGCGCTGGGCCTGGAAACATCGTAACTGGTCCATGAATCAGTGGGAGAGAGTTGCCTGGTCAGATGAATCACGGTTTGTCATTAATCGCCGATGGCCGTGTCAGGATATGCCGTCTTCCAGGAGAACAGTTGCTCCCTCAATGTGCATTAGGTCATGCACAGGCCGGTGGTGGCGGTATTATGCTTTGGGGGACGTTCTCTTGGGCTTCTCTGGGACCCGTGGTTGTGGTAGAGCAGACCATGAATGCTACAGGGTATCTGAATATCATTGCGGACCAGTTGTGCCCTTACATGGCCTCTGTTTTCCAGCTGGAAATGGAATGTTCCAACAGGACAACGCCCCTTGTCACAAGGCTAAAATTGTGTTGGAGTGGTTCCAGGAACATGATGCTGAATTCAGTTAATGTCCTGGCCGCCTAACTGACCGGATCTCAATCCGATAGAACACATTTGGAATGTCCTGAGACGGTAGCTCAGAGTTCAAAGACCACCAATTCGCAATATCTCAGTTTGCGTGACCGTTAAACATCTGGTACAATCTGTCTCCGGCCATCTACCAAGGACTTGTGGCAGTCATGCCAAGGCGGGTTGAAGCTATGTTGCGCGCCAAATGTGGGCCAACTCGTTATTGACAGGTGGTCATAATGTTTTGGCTCTTGAGTGTATATGCTTAGTATTTTTAAAATATTTAACTTGTATTTCGTGAATAAATAGATTTTATTTAAAAGTTCAGAAAACTTTTAATTAAAAATTTAATTTGAATTTTTTAAGCATTAAGAGTTTTTTATGTAAGAATTCCTTTTAAAGCTACCTTTCTTAGTGTATTTAGAAATTTTTTAAGAATAATGCCTTTTATTACTTTTCCTAAAAATAAAATAATCAAATACTCTTAAAAATACAGCTCTTTTACAGATGGTTATGTTTTGAATCCTAAAAAGAAAACACGATTCACTTTAATCCAAAATATGAAAATAATACTTTTAATAAAATATGTGGAAATTTAATCCAAAAAGTTATAATTCTCACATTTTAAGCCTTATTAATTGAAACAAGAGTGACCAGATCAATGTTTTTTCCCCTCTGTAAAAATATTAATAAATGCATATGCCATTTTTATAAGGTTTCAATGTATTCAAAACGCTGGCATAACTTCTTCGTTAAATAACTGATTTCGAAATATTTTTAAATCTAAAATTCAGTCCCAAATAAAAATCAATCCGCAACACATGAATTAAAAATTAAATGGAATTCCACAGAATAGTTTCATACAATAATTAATTATTTATACTATTAAAAAGAGTCAATTTATAAACTTCTTTTTAATAATAAATTGAAAAATAATATTATGAATTTTTTTTTATATTTCTTTCACAAAAATAGCATTCCTTTTATAGTTATCATATAATGGATGATTTACTTTAATATTATATATGCTTAATAATTTTTTTTTCAATTCCTTCTATTAGTTCACACTCTCCTATATATATCTTGTTCAAATTTTCAATCTTAATAAAATACTTTTTATTCCTGCACTCAGCTCAAATACATTTTTTATCTCTTTTTAAAATGTATTTGAGCTTTCCCCAATAAAGACAGAACAATAAACGTGCGTATCATCCATTATATGTAATATAAAAAATTCATATTTCAATAAAAGAAGTTTCTTTTAATTGTGGTGATTGTATGAAACATTCTGTGGAATTCAGTTGGGACATTACAGATTTAAGCCAGTTTCATTATTACCTAAAACAACATGCATGATGTCATGTCAACTTTCATGATATTTTAAAGTACTTTATTTTTAGGTGAAAATGTAAATAAAGCTCTTAAATAACAAAAAAAAATTCCAGAATCAATTTAACTTCTGTTTCAAGTAAATCTCATTTATTCACTGAGCTCTGATTATCAGTAAAATACTAAGCACCTCAGAGCCAACAGACCTGTCCTGGCCGGTGGCATGTAACCCCGCAGAGTCATGATGGCGGAACCTTAGTGCTGTGGGTGTGATGGCTGAAGCGGGATGTCCTGTGAGCAGGCTGTAATTCCATTTCTCAGGTAACTGGTCCTGTTATTCATGCTATGCTCTCCACCACAACTCTTCAAGCCATAACGCCGCCACCAACTGTGCACAGTACATCTGTGAGGGCTGTCGTCTGCGTCGGCCATCGTGATCAACTGCGTGGCCATTGACGGTCGGCAAGTCTTTAACGATTTGGCTCCAGCACTATAGTAGTCTGTCCCTACCATCAGACTCAAGCCTACATGCCTTTTTCTTGTTTCATGGGCATCCCAGCACCACTGTTATCCCTGCTGAGTTTCTATCATTCATCCACTTTCTTTTTAAATGCAACTCTCAGATGCGACCACAGTGTGCTCTTGTTCTATCAGGGCTGGTAATTCGATGCTACCGCGATCGCGTGAGCTGGCTCTTGAGGGTATCGATGGACTAAATCATCATTGCTAAAATAAATATAAGAAAACATCTTCATTTACTATTAAAATAATTTATAGAGATAATTGTAAATATTAATTATTTGTGTGAGTATGTATTACAGAATAATTTATTTGAGACAATTATATTTAAATCCTTGCATTGATAAACAAAAGTTGTAAAACAATCTTATTATTATATTTCATATCAGAAGCAGGTAGGCTTTAATTTCCTCAAAAAGCAGTTTCATGTTAATTATCACGTCTATTTACTTACATTAACTATTGAAATAGTTATGTTATTTTAAACTATAAGTTCAACTAATACAAAGTATAGCGCAAGACAATGCTGTAAAATATAAGGCATAAATCCCCAGAGAAAATTACAATCAAATAATGACAATGAATACTTCCACAAATCAACAAATCTGCAGAATTTCATTGTGCAGGCACAAATATTGTGAGCAGCAGAAAGCATCTGAAAGAAATGAAATAAATCAGAGAGGGCAGTGTGCTAAAACACTGATTCATCATCATCTCGAGGAGGCTATTCAAAAATCTAAGACAGTACAAAGGACTAATGATGAGCTATTCGTGCATTCTTCAAATCAAATGTAACTCGTAATAACAAATTGCATAATAAAAGATTATCTGAAATAAAAAGTATTACTCTGATACACCCTTTTCATAAGCTTCTACATATATATCAATCACTTTATCATTTGTGTTAGTGCACATTTCTGGATAATAAACATCAACGATGTGGCATATGCCCAACTCAATAGATAGATGACGCAAACACTCTGTCGTGATAGCATCTTATTTGAATTATGATTATAAGCCCAATTTAAGTGCTAATGGCGAAATCTACTATATGGTAATCAATTATTAATATAAATGCATCAATGATTAACCTTTAACTGAGTTTTCTATACAGGTATATCTTCAAGAAAGAAATCTTTTTACGACATTAACATTTAGCAAATTGCTATCATTCAATATTGTAATATTCATTACAAATTTCTGTTTTGGTGGCGTAAAGTTAGTATAGTTTGGTGAAATACAGTAATGTGACAATATTTCATTATAGAAACTCTTACTTCAAATAGTAAAGATAATATTGTATATAAATAAATCATAAACACCATTTGACTATTTGCCATACTCAACATGGTAAGATCGACAAACGTTTGAAATATGCAAATAAGTCCCATTAAATAATTTAATAAAAAGATAATAATTAGATAAATTATTATAAAATGTGAGTATCTAAAAGTGTGAAGTATGTTACCATGTATATCGACGAAACATATAATGTCTTAAATAAATGTGAGTGATATGCTACACTCTTTAAAGAATTTCATTTGATGATCTTCATATATAAACATGCATTAACCATCGTTACCCTCCATGCCAGAGGAGCATCTGTGGTATTTCCAAAATTTGTAAAAGTGACAGTATCTATCCCTTCTTATTTCTCAGGAATGATCCACCTGAGAAATCTTTCTTGAAAAACTCATGGTTGAGTGCTGATCTTCATGCAAAAAAATTTAGAAAAATGAGGACGAAGATCTTTATGTAGGCTCATTACAAATTTGTGATTGAACAAGTTCTCAGCCATAGATTGATA